>OY731400.1:26797597-26917894 GCA_963425845.1 Sphenostylis stenocarpa | reverse complement strand
AAGGGTTCTTTTGGAGTCGCCACCAATGTTTTGACCATAAACATTGGAAAAGGAGAAAAAGGCATTGATTTTAATAAAAACCAACTTGGCCATTGTAACCGAGTCGGGTAAGGGAGTTAGTTACGTGTGGGGAAGGTATTAGCACCCCACAACGCCCCTTTCGGGTTCCCTATGACGGATTAATTCATTTAAGTTAAGATTACAAAAAATTACGCGATTACCCTTATTTTATTCGTACCATAAATATGGCTATCTACATGATTTTATTTACATTTTATGAAGCAATAAATAAAGCAGTAAAGGAGAAGAGATTTGAGAAGAACCTCCGTAGCAAGCTTTATATATCAACTTTGTTACAATAAGGACGCTTTTCGGCAGTCCCTCGCTCTACAATGACTCTCCTCTCGATTACAGACCCGACTCGACTAAATTTTCTAGAAGAATCGAATGCCGGAATACAAATTCCTTAACTGATTGTTATCTTTTAAAGGCAATCAAAAAGATCATTCGAGAGAGGGAGAGAAGTAGACAAGTCTTCTGAGTTGTCTGGGGTGTGAGGTGTGACAAATGAGGCTCCTATTTATAGCCATTTTTCGCCTGTAACTTTGGGATGGTCGTCTGGGTTGGGACGGCCGTCCCAACTGCACATTTTACATTGGGAAAATTTGGGATGGCCTGGTGCATTTGGGACGACCGTCCCATTTGAATTTAGGGACTTGGGACGCGCGTCCCAAAGGTGAGACGTGCATCTCACATGCATTTTTTGTGTTTGGGACGGCCAGGTGTGTTTGGGACGGCCGTCCCAGTTTGGGACGGCTGTCCCAAACTGCTTTGGCCTGTCTTTGCGTTCTGGGACCCCCGAGAAGCTTTCCTTTCCTTTTTTCGGACGTCGTTTGATGTCGATGTGTGTCCGTTGAAGCTTTATCTTCATATAGGAAGTCTTCTTGGCCTTCATTAAGATTCCGGGCGAGCTTTGTCTTCGTGTAGGAAGTCTCTTTAGTCTTTATTGTGTGAATGGGTGAACTCCGTCTTTGTTGTGGGAGGTCTTTCTCGGTTTTTCTTTGATATGAAGTCGGGTGAACTGTATGGAGTTTCCCTAGCTTTTATTTTGAGAGGCCGTGCAAAATTAGGGGTCTACAGGAAGACGTGTTAGTTAATCCTTCCTTTTTATTATCTTATTTATTAAGAGTGAAGGAGGGGAAATTAAATATGTAAATGAATGATATGCATGCAAGTAGACAATTGTTGAATAAAGAAAAATTTCATTTATCCGTAGAAGACGTACATTCCCCTACTCCATACTACGAAGCAACTTTTGACAGAAACGGAAAAGCCTAAAGAAACCCACAGGCGGGTCTTGATCTTTATATAATTCCCTTTCGGCTTCTCGGACGTGACGAGCGAGTGCTTCGCTTTGCTTCTGGACCGCCTGACTCATATCTTCACTGTACTTTTGAGCCTCTTTGATCTTCGCCTCTTGATGGACAACCAAGGCTTGCAGTTCATCGAGTTTTGCAAGGGCTCGGTCCTTTTCTTGTAGTACTTGGTTGTACTGAGCTAGCCCGTCTCTTTCTTTGCATCGTAGCTCGGGGAGACTTTTGTTGAGTCTCTGATTGGCCTCTTACTCTTGGCGTATTTCTGACCGAGTCCTGGTGAGGTCTTGTAACAAGTCCTTGATCGTTTGAGCCTGTTTTGCTGATTCGACCTCAAGGCGTGCTGATTTGGCGGTTATTTCTTGAAGTTAGCTATCCGAGCTGGTTCTAGCAACTTTGGATGCTCGGATAGCTTACTCATTAGAGTCAGCACACTGATCCTTGATGCGCTCTATTTCATGATCTTTTTTCTTGCATTGCCTCTGCAGACCATCTATGGTGAGGATAGATTCTTGTTCCCTTTCTTCAAGGGCCCTCATCTGGGCACCCATGATTTCTATCCTCTGGGTCAAGGCGTCGACTTGAGCTTGCAGCTCTTCACTATTGGCGCATGTAATGAGTGAGGTGGATGGTTGCGACATCCCTGTTCTTCTTCTCCACACCTCATAGTCACTGGAGACAACTACTCGAGCTTTTCCTAGCTCTCTATCTCCCATAAAGACTGGTTTCTCCCATGCTCTTCTCACGACTAGTGAGTTAGCAATTGTGCATGGGTCTCCGAAGAAACACAGTCCTCCGAGCTCCCCTCGGGAAATTGTAGTTTGAGTCCTCAAGAGTTGTCTCATAGCTACTCTAGGTGAATAGGCTATGCAACCCCTGGTTCCTATCAAGGGTACATTCGGATAATCCCCACATCTGATGAGGACTGAACTGGGTCGGAACCAAGGGCAGACCCAGGATAAATGGTTGACGTCCCATTGTTCCAACTCATCCTTCCACTCTAAGGTTAAGCGTCGGTGGAGAGGGATTTTGGAGAAGCTCCTCAAAGGGTCGGGGAACATCCCCATGTGACCAGAGGCATAAAAATGTGTGATGCCCCACACAAAGAGTAGTGAAGAGCAACAACGAAGTGTTTTTCCTTGCTTCTGGCGGCAAAATTCCACCGAGAGCAAGGTGTCGGCAAGAATTGCAGGCAAGGGACTCTTCGAGTTCACGTGCTAGGCGAAGAAGGCGTCCATGACGGCTTGATCCACTGTGTCGATGTGGAAGGGAAACAAGATTGTTCCAAATATGATTAAAGTCAGGGTTTTGTTAAAAGCGACCCATTCTGCCCTTCCAGCCAAAGTGGACAGATGGTCTTCTAGCATTGAAACTTTGCAACCCTGGATGTTCCCTTTTTCTATCAAGGTAGTCTGCCGGAATGACAATCGGATGATGGCAGCGACTTGTGCTGCAGGAGTATATGCCCCGTGGCGGATATGGACCCCAGCTGATTTGGGCCATTTCAGCATAATCTCGTACTCCTCCAAGGTGGGCACCATGTCGAATTGCGGAAATTTGAAGTAGCGCAGACTAGAGTTCCAGAAATTAACTAGTACCCTGATGAAAACGGGATCAACACAGATCTTCAGCAGGTCGAGAATCCTTCCATAGGATTTTTCGAAGTCGGAGCGGACCTCTGGTGGCATTATTGCGCAAAGTCGTTCTATCTTCTCAGTATGGTATCGGGGAATGTCCACTTTCTTCAACTGTCTACTAGTCCCCTCCATTTTCTAAAACCAAAATGCATGTTTTATGAATATGATGCTTATTGTAGGTATGAATGTGAGTGTTTATTTTCCTATTTATCATGTTTTATTTCTACATGATGTATGATATTTGTGTATTTATTTATCTTTTTTTTTTAACAAGTAAACTACCTATATGAATGATTTATGAGTGTAACGTTTTATGAACAAGGTCCCATTTATTTTTTTGAATTGGGTTTTTATTTGATTTTTATTATTTTTATTTTATAGCCTTTTATCTCTTCTGTCGGACTGCACGACTACTTAGCTTACAAAGAATCTGAAACCAGGTTAGCTAAAAGGCAGACTGTCCGAGATAAAAATGGCTTTATGCGAAAGAATAATGTTTTATCGTCCCTTATCTCTTCTGTCAGACTGTGTGGCTACTTAGCTTACAAAGAACCTGAAAACAGGCTAGCTAAAAGGCAGACTGTCCGAGATAAGGGTGTTTATTGCAAAAATGTTTTTTGTGATTTTTTCTGTTGTGTGGTTATGCTATGCAACAAACAAATGCAACAAACAAATGCGCACATAATTCAATCATCCGCGAACAGGCGAGAAGTCATTTTAATTACGAGATAGGGTTTTCCTGCAGAAAAGTGCTTTGGCGAAGGTAGGTTCTAACTGTTCTCACCAAGGCTAAGGCCCTCAAGGTGCCCCCATTATAGGGTCTCCACTCTCCAGCCTTCCGACCATGCTTAGCACTAAGGCCATAGTTAGTCTTTGTGCCAAAAGAGGAAGGTTATCACCTTGAGTGGTGGTTTCCGATCACACTGGTGGGCTCAAGGCCATCACTACAGCGAACCGTACTTGCAACCCACTCCCTATGGATTTCTCACTTGCCCCCGGGTATAGAAGGAACTATAGTGTGGAAAGGTTTGTGTACAATTTGTATTTCAAACAATTGCGTAAACATAAACAAACAACAATTATTATAGCCAAGCATTAAAACATATTATAATACAAGGTAGGGTAAAAGCCTAATTTTTTGGTTTATTTATTTAAGCTGGCCCATCACTAAATGGGATCAACTCTCTAGGCTTCCCCCGTGGAGTCGCCATCTGTCACCGCCGTCAAAAAGAGGCGGTCAGAGCGACGCGATGGTTCTGACTTTCCAATTTTCGCATTTTTATGGGTGTGGTTACAACGCCTTTAGGTTGTCCGATAACCGGGCTGAACCTAGGGGTGAGGTTTTCGAAAAGGTGTTCTTGGATTGTCCGATAACCAGGCTAACCCAAGAACTAATTTTGAATTGCGGAATTAAAATAATGACTACATGACCCTAATATCTATTACGCAATTTAATCAGAAAAGTAAAGGCAATAAAGAGAGGGAGAGAATGAAGAAACCTCCGAAGCAAGCTCTTTAATTAATTTCTTGAAAATTAGGGTGCGTTTTGGCAGTCCTTCGCTCTTTACAACGCCGGAAAACCCTCGAAAATGCTATAAAAATCTCTAAGAAACTCTTAGAAACTCCGGAAATGCTTCGGAGGGGTTTTAGGAAGAGAATTTGAAGAAGTTGTAGAAGGGAAGGTGGAAGAACTGTGTGAAATGAGGGGGGTAGCTCTCACTATTTATAGGGATTCGCGCCTGTCAGGTCGAGACGGCCGTCTCGTCTGACAAGGTCGAGACGGCCGTCTCGCCTTGCAAAAATGGCGAGACCGCTGTCTCGTTTGGCAAGACGGCGGTATCGACTTTTCTAGAAACGAGAAGGCCTTCTCGCCAAACGGGAAGGGGGTCTCGTCATTCGCAAATGGCGAGACGGCCATCTCGCAAAACGAGACGGCGGTCTCGACTTGCAGGAATGGCGAGACGCTGGTCCCGAAAAGCGAGACGACGGTCTCATTCCCTGAAGGCGAAAATCCTTATTTTAATGCAGACAATCCTTCCTATCCTAATATGGGGCCTAATAGTCTCTCCTAATGGCTTCTTAGGCTTCATCCATCTTCGAATAGGAGGTCTTCTGTTCTTATTTTGAGACCGGATAAGATTTGGGGTCTACACTCTGTATGGTCAAGTGCTACAAGAAAAAGACCGAGCCCTTGCAAAACTCGATGAGTTACAAGCCTTGGTCGTCCATCAAGAGGCATAGATCAAAGAGGCTCAAAAATACATTGAAGATATGAGCCATGCAGTCCAAAAGCAAACCGAAGCACTCGCTCGTCACGTCCAGGAAGCCGAAAGAGAGTTACATAGAGATAAAGACCCGCCTATGGGTTTCTTTAGGCTTTTCCGTTTTTGTCAAAAGTTGCTTCGTAGTGTGGAGTAGGGGAATGTACACTTTCTACGAATATATAAAATTTCCTTATTCAACAATTGTCTACTTGCATGCATATCATTCATTTGCATATTTTATTTCCCCTCCTTCATTTTTAATAAATAAGATAATAAAAAGGAAGGATTAACTAACACGTCTTCCAATCAGAAGGATGGAAAGAAAACCACTCCTAATCAAGCTCTCCCCAACGGTTGTCGCCGCCGTCAAAAAGAGGCGGTCGGAGCGACGCGATGGTTTTTTCGACCCTCTTGCTTTCGCGTTTTTTATGGGTGGTTACAACGTCCTTAGGTTGTCCGATAACCAGGCTAACCTAGAGACGAGGTTTTCGAAAAGTGTTCTTGGCTTGTCCGATAACCGGGCTAAACCAAGAACGGGTTTTGAAGGGTTCGTGGAGTCGCCACCGATGTTTTTACCCGAAACATCGGAAAAGGAGTTTAAAAAGGCGTTGGTTTTCGAAAACCAACTTTGGTCATTAGAACCAGAGTTGGGTAAGGGAGTTAGTTCCTTTACGACGCCCCTTTCGGGTTCCCTATGATAGGCCGGCTACTTTGGATAAATAATTAAACTGGAAAATTGCGCTTTTACCCTTTTATTATGCGATATTTAAATTTATGACTACATGGCCCTAATAGCTATTTGCACAATTTATGTAAAGCGGTAAATAGACAAAGAGGAAGAGAAAACCTTCGTAGCAGGCTTTTCTATTAATTCTTCAAAAGAGGGTGCTTTGTGGCAGCCCTTCACTCTACACAGTGCTCAAAAACTCTCTTGAAACGCTCAAAAACACTCTCAGAAACGCTCAGAAACTCCGAAAATGCTTCGGAGGGGTTCTAGAGAGAGAAATTCTAGAGAGAAGGAGGAGAAACTGTGTGAGGTGTGTTGGAAAAGGGGAAATGGAGCCCCTATTTATAGTTTTTCGCGCCTGACAGGTCGAGACCGCCGTTTCGTCTGACAGGGTCGAGACCGCCGTCTCGACCATGGCAGGGGGTCGAGACCGCCATCTGGATAATCCAGACCGCCGTCTCGACTAGGAAGAAGTCGAGACCGCCGTCTGGACAAGCGAGACGGCAGTCTCGTCCCTGGCGTGAGGCGAGACGGCGGTCTGGTCCTTCCAGACGGTGGTCTCGTCCCTGTAGACCCCTAATTTTGCCCGGCCTCTCAAAATAAAAGCTAGAGGAACTTCGCCCGAAGATGGAGTTCGTCCGGCTTCCCAAAACCGAGGAAACCTCCCACAACAAACACGGAGATCGCCCGGCTTCATATCAAAAATAGAGAAAGACCTCCTGCAACAAAAACGGGGTTCACTCATTCACGCAGTAAAGACAAAAGAGACGTCCTACACAAAGATAAAGCTCGCCCGGCATCTTAATAAAGGCCAAGAAGACTTCCTACACGAAGATAGAGCTTCAACTGACATATATCGGCACCAATCCATGTTCGAAAACGGCAAGGAAAGCTTCCCGGGTCCCAAAATACAAAGGCCGGACAAAACAGTCGAGACCACCATCCCAAAAGTGGGACTGCCGTCCCAACCGCAATTTAGCAGCTTGGGACGCGCGTCCCGAATGTGGGACGGCCGTCCCAAATGTCCGGGGTCCCAGCATGAAGAAAAATGCGTTTGGGACGGCCATCCCAAACATGCCAGGCCGTCCCAAACTGTCCCAAGGCAAAAATGCATTTGGGACGGCCGTCCCAGCCCGCACGGCCGTCCCAAATGTCCAGGGGGCGAAAATGGCTATAAATAGGAGCCTCATTTGTCTCATTCCACACACCTCGCACACCGTAGCATTTCCTCGGACTTGTCTTCTTCTCTCCCTCTCTCGAATGATCTTTCCGATTGCCTTTAATAGGTAACAATCGCTTAAGGAATTTGTATTCCGGCATTCGATTCTTCTAGAAATTTTAGTCGAGTCGAGTCTCGTAATCGAGAGGAGAGTTGTCGTAGAGCGAAGGACTCGCCGAAACGCGTCCTCTTTGTAAAAGACTTATAATATAAAGCTTGCTACTGAGGTTTTTTTCTCAATTCTCTTCTTCTTTACCGCTTTATTTACTTCGTATGCAATGTAGATAAATCATGTAGATAGCCATATTTATTGAATAAATAAAATAAGGGTAAATGCGTAATTTCTCATAATCTGGACTTAAATGAATTGATCCGTCATAGGGAACCCGAAAGGGGCGTTGTGGGGTGCTAATACCTTCCCCACACGTAACTAACTCCCTTACCCGACTCGGTTATAATGGCCAAGTTGGTTTTTATTAAAATCAATGCCTTTTTCTCCTTTTCCAATGTTTATGGTCAAAACATTGGTGGCGACTCCAAAAGAACCCTTTTCGAAAACCTTGCTTCTATTAGAGGATAGTTCAGTGGTTGAGCACCTCTAAGCAATGAACACAATTTTAACAAAAAACGCGAGTCTCAACCATCTTTTCGCGACCGCTCGCAGAACGTTCGAGACGTCCCCAGGACGTCGGAACGGACGGCGGCGACAGCATGGCGACTCCACCGGGGAAGTCCGAGAGTTGATCCCATTTAGTGACGGATAAATTCAAACTAAGCAAAGATTTGAAATTACACCTTTACCCTTCGTATGTTTATTGTATGGCTTTAAATAACTCGT
Source organism: Sphenostylis stenocarpa (assembly GCA_963425845.1). Classification (NCBI taxonomy): domain Eukaryota; kingdom Viridiplantae; phylum Streptophyta; class Magnoliopsida; order Fabales; family Fabaceae; genus Sphenostylis; species Sphenostylis stenocarpa. Next base: position 26,909,836 of record OY731400.1, on the reverse strand, counting down.
CGTATGATTATTTTTGCAATTGTTTGAAATATAAATTGCACACAAAAACCCTTGCACACAACAGTCCCTCTATACCCGGGGCAAGAGTGAATACCTATAGGGAGTGGGTGGCGATACGATCGGTTAGTTGGCACACGGGCTACTACCGTTGTCGGAAAACCACCAACTCAAGGTGATAACTCTCTTCTTTTGGTCTAAGGATGTCGACACGGAGTTCCGTGCATGACCCGAGGATTGAAAGTTGAGAGGTCCCTATAATGGGGGCACCTTGGGGACCTTTGGCCCGGTGAGAACAGCTAGAACCACCTAAACCAAGCACGTTTCGCAGGAAAACCCTACCTCGTGATTAAATAAGCGTGGCTCGCTCGTGGATGTACGAATTGTGTGTGCATTTGTTTGCCGCATTTGTATTGATGCATTAGCATAGGGTAATCATACAACAAACAAAAAAATGAAAAACCCTAAAAATCACAAAAAGTGAAAAGATAAAAAGCCTTTATCTCTGACAGCCTTCGCTTAAGCTAGCCTGGTTTCGTGTTCTTTGTAAGCTAAGTAGCCACGTTGACCGACGTAAGAGATAAAGGGGTCATAAAAAATATAAAAACAAATTAAAGTCATAAAAATACCTCTGTTACAAAATCAAAATTATTAGCAAAAGTCTTATAATTCATATTACCTTTTCTTCATAAAAATAAAAAGGGGAAGAAAATAGGATTCTCTTCATTGAAATCCATAAACATTCATATAGATAAGCTTTTCTTTCAAGGAAAACCTGGTATTATCATGCATCATGTTAGGAATAAAACATGATAATACTTAGAAAAATAAACACTTGCATACATGCATTTACAAAAATTCATCCTCATATCATGCATTTTCAAATTTTGCTAGATAATGGTGGGATCCGGTAATAGACAATTAAAGAAAGTGGAAATCCTTCTGTGCCGTGTAGAGAAGTTAAGGCATTTGTGTACATATATGCCGCCGAGGTCTATACTAGCTTTGAGAAGTCCTACTGAAGAATTCTTGACCTCCTAAAGATCAAGCATTGATCCAATATTTGTTAGAGCATTAGTCCACTTCGGAGTCCCGATTTACACCGCTTCGAGTTCCCGCAGCTTGACTTGGTACCAACCTTAGAAGAATATGAACTCATGGTCGATGGCCTCGACCAGCTGGGGTCTACGTTTGCTCGTGAGTATATACGACCGTGAGTAAGGTTGCTACTATTATACGACCGCCTCCTCATCAATCCACCCTAGAGGGAAAAGGGAATATCGAGGTTGGAAAATGGCTATAATAGAAGACCACTTAGTCTCTTTAGCCGAAAAGAAGGATTGGTCTACATTCAACAAGACTCTAGCATTAGCAATGTTCGAATCATATTATTCCCATTCCATGTGAACATCGTGGATCATGCCGCAATGGACGCATTCTTTGCCCGGGATGTATATTCAAAGAGTCCTATACCCGCAATCTTGCCGACACCCCGCTTTCCGTAGATTTTTGCCGACGTAAACAGGGGAAAACACTTAGATGCCGCACTTCACTACTATACGTGTGGGGTATTACTCATTTCTACGCCTCAAGCCATATGGGCGTATTTCCCGATCCTTTAAGGAGTTTTTCAAAATCCCTCTTCAAAGATCGTCAAGTGCTAGAATGGAAAACTCGAGTTGGAAAGCCGGAACATAGAACACATATCCCGGGTATGCCCTTGGTTCCGACCCAGCTTATATTCTCGTACGATGTGGAGATTACCCGAGCATACCATTACTAGGCCTCGTGGGTTGTATAGCCTACTCTCCTAAGATGGCTATGAGACAACTTATGAGAACCCGCACCGCACCAACTCAAGAAGAGCTCGTAGGGCCGAGTCTATGTCATTATTCCCATAACTTTAAAGAAGTATCCGCCGTCCGTAAAGCATGGGAAAGACCAGCCTACATGGGAGATAAAGAACTCTGAAAGGTTCAGTGTTTCTACGTCCCATGAATATGAAGAATGGAGAAAAAATAGAGGGATACCCCAACCATCCGCTGCATTCACTACAACTTTAGTCGCTGAAGAGCTACAATTGCAGTGTCAATGCCTTAAACAAAAGGGTTGAAGTCATGGAAGCTCACCTAAGAGCCTTCGAAGAAAAAGATCAAGAGTCAACCCTTATAATAGATGGCCTAAAAAGGCAATGTAAAAAGAAGGACCACGAAATAGAGCGTCTTAAGAACGATTGTGCCGATTATCGTGAAGAGACTAAGCAAGCATTAAAGATTCCAAGACTTGAGCAAGATAGTCTCGTTCCGGACTTGAATGACGAAATAGCACATCTCGAAAACACGCTTGCGTAATGTGCAAGAACGATCAAGTTAATACAAGATGACCTAGCAAATACTCTGTCGAAGCACAAAAATGGTGGGAAACCGCTGAAAAATACAGAGAAGACCTAGAAGAGCTACGTGAAAAAGAAAAAGATGGATTAGCTCAATACGGTCAATTACTTCGTGAAAAGGACCGACTAATAGAGAGGTCTCGATCAAGAAGATGCCTTGATCGTTCATCAAGAAGAAAAGATAAAAGAGGCTCATCGATACAATGAAGATATGAGCCAAGCGGATCCGAGCAAATCAAGACGCTCGTAAATCACGTGATAACAAACTAAGACGAATTACGAAGAAAGCCTAATTTACCTATAGGATTCTTCAAGCTTTTTCGCTTTTGTCAACACTTGCTTCAAAGCATTGTATAGAAGGATTTACACTTTCTAATAAAAAGGATTTATTTTTCTCTCCTTAAATTGTCTATTGCATTCATAAATTGCATACATTCACATATCCCTCCTCATTTAATAATAAAGATAATAAAAAGAAAGGATTAACCGATGTGCTTTTCACAAATCGAAAAATGGAAAAGAAGCCTTTCGTCATCAAAATCTCTACGACGGTCAATAAATCAAGATGATAACAAACAAGCACCGTTAATCATTCCAAACACTAAAAGGGAAGAAGCAATAACGCCTTTACGCTTATTCGTACCGCGTCCTTTCCCTTATGAATCAAATAAAGCCGTACCTTGGAGATACTCGAAGAATCGTCACCAATCAAGATATCTCCAACATAGCCTGTATTGGGGGCATGACAAGAAGCTGAAGAATATATTCCCCCAAGGAATTACAAGATAATATTCCTAAAGATAAAATGAAAAATAAAGCCGAAGAAGAAAACGAATCCAAGGAGGAGACAGATGAGTTACTCCAAGACATAAGACAAAGCGAGTACTCCATCATAGATCAACTCAATCGTACTCAAAGAAAATAACTTTGTTATCCCTCATCATGAGTTCTAACCACATCGAAACGCACCGTTAAAGGTTTTGAATGAATCATTCGTTCCGCATGCAATATCCCAAGACAAGTTCGAAGGAATTATTAGTAATATTACAGCCTAATAATCATCTTACCTTCACCAACGAAGAATTCCCTTTGGAAGGGTCAAATCATAATAAGCCTTTGCATATCTCTCGTCAAATGCAAAGAGTATCTCATTTCCAAAGTACTTGTGGATAATGGGTCATCCCTAAATGTTATGCCTAAAAGTACACTCGACAAGATAACAATACAAGGAACCCACATGCGACCGAGTAATACAGCTTGTTCGAGCCTTTGACGGATCAAGGCGTGAAGTAGTAGGAGAGATTAGTCTACCAATCCAAATCGGACCTACCATTTTCAACATAGACTTCCACGTGATGGATATCACGCCAAGCATACAGCTTGTCTCCTTGGTAGACCTTGGATTCACAGCGCTAAGGCAATACCTTCAACGCTCCACCGTGAAAATCAAGTTTGTGACAAATGATAAACTCGTCACAATTCAAGCCGAAGAAGACTTTCTCGATTAGCAAACCGACCGTCCAACCATATGTGGATGCGGCCGAAGAGGCTCTTGAAACATCTTTTCAAGCACTCGAAATTGCCAATATAGAAAGACTCCCTAATAACATGAAGGTGGCACATATGATGAAAAAATATGGATATCACCCGAGACAGGGGCTCTGAAAGAACGCTCAAGGAATAAGAGAGCCACCAGCATTTCAAGGACAATCCGTTAAAGTATGGTTTAGGGTATGACCCCACGAAAGATCAAACCATACGTAAGACAGGGAAGTCTTACCCCTCGAAGACGATATTCCGAAAAGGAGGGGTATTAGCGCAAAAGGTAGCGTTAGTCATTAGGTGTCCTTCTTCCAATTCTAAGGGATGTAGACCTAGTGACTATTAGAGATCACTCCTGGGTATGCCCGGCCCCCGAGCATCTTTAGGGCACACATTTCCCCGAAATTACAAAAGAATGCTATTCTTACTATCTCGCTTCTTTTCTTACTAAATGTATCTATACCCCATTTTAATAAACAAGGTTTAGATAAAGCGTTTTGTTCCAAATGCGTCCGAATAATTAAAGCGCTACAAAGTAAAGTAAAAAATGATTGACTAACTAGAGACACGGATAAAATCTATCTCAATAAAATCCAGCTTCGACAATGTTGTGCAAAAAAATATATGCATATAAAAAGAAAGAGCCCGTCAAGGTCAAAGGCCGAGACAAGAAGATAAAAGGGCAAAATACCCTGCGGAAACCCACAAAAGGGGGCCGCACAAAAGTTAGGGTAAACCCTACAGAGACCCGAACAATAATAAAGGGTAGCCTGGGCAAAAGTTAGGGTTATGAAAAGTCCGCTAGGTATTCCTAAAAAATAAATACAAAAAGGAAACCTAGACAAAAGTTAGGACAAAAAGCACAAAGATCCTAGGCCGAAAACCCGAAAGGGCTGACTAGGGAAGTTAGTCAATCAACCAAAAAGGCGCCACAAATCGCAAACAACGACGCCACATCATAAGAATAAAACGTTTTGTCTAAACTAGCCTAAACACAGCACCAACCTCGGCTAGCCATTCTTACAAAAACCTCTATTATAAAAAATATCCCTCTAAAACACAAGCCTTTGTTGTAAATCCTATTCTTTCTCTTCTCTTGACCATTTCACTATAAAGCATTCAAGTAATAAAGGGGAATGTGGTAATATAGTGATCAATAGGAAGGTCGAAATCCCTAAGGAAAGGAAGGAAGGCATTGATATGGCAGCTTGCCTTACGAACAAAAGATTGCTCTTCGACCATATCAAATAAAATTCCAAGACGGCAAATCAATACAACTAAGCTTGTTATCCAAAAAACAAGATGACGTTAAGGTACAATACCAAGAACGCACTCGAAGTTAAAGCACATCGCTTAAAACTTTCGAAATATCAACTAAAATAGATCATAGGATGCATATCATGAAGCATTACATGCATTAAAGCATCAATGAATAGAGTCCCATCTTCTTTCCTATCAAAAAACTCAAAAAACCAACTTAAGAAGCTTGGGACGGCCGTCCCAAAGGCCGACGGCCGTCCCAAGTGCATTTTTTCAGCTTGGGACGTGCATCTCGTGAGGGGGCCGAGCCATGTGCAATTTTACCATTTGAGACGGCCGTCCCAACCCGCACGGCCGTCCCAAATCCCCCTACGCGGCCTATATATGTCGGGCGCGGATCTTGGCTCTGGCACCTCATTCCAAGCTTCCTATCTTGCTTTTTCTCCTCCTCCATACATTTTTAGCATTCCCAAGAGAGCAAAGCTCACAATGGAACGTGGAGAAGCATCATCCAGAAGAAAACGCACCAGGACTACTGCTAGGAGAACTCCTGTCACCAACATGATGATAGCAGAGGCACATCAACAACGACTGGCAAATATCCAACAATTTGCCTGGTATCCTATGCTGCGACTAGATTTCGAGATCCTTGCTACATTTGGTTGGGAGCAAGATGTCGAAGGTTCATCCACAACATAGGATGGGACTTTCGCTCCGCGAGCCGCCTACTCGAATTCATCGCACCGCTACAATGGAGTTTCTCGCCTCCGTCAACATGATGGAAATGCCATCCATAATTCCTCGGAGTGCCGCCAACGCAAGCTATCTCCTACCGGATGGATGGAGCCTACCGGACCACCGCTTTGGATGACTTCAACGTCATCATGGGTTTCTGCCACGGCCGACACAAGAACCCCGGAATATCGGTCCGCATATCCGGAGAAACCCGCAGCTCTTACCACCACCAGCATGTGGAAGGAGATTACCGGAGCTGTTAATCTCCCCTCTAACCTCGAAGGGTGCGGCCTTCAACCCCCTCTTCGCATTTGCCACAAATTGCTTGCCGGGACCATTCACAGCCGAAAGAAAGCCAGGGAAAGGTCACACTAGCTGATCTTTTTATAGTCTACTCGCATGCATCGGGGACACCGGTGCAACCCGGATACGCATTCCTAAAAGCCGTAAAGGAATGCGGTACTCGGGACCAGCGGAACGATCATGGTGGCTCCCTTCCTTACCCCTCTAGCTGAATATTGGGGATGCACAGACGGAGAAGATCTCCCAGCTGAACTCCAACCGGAGCCAATCAACGGAGGTGTGCTGACAAACATGAATATCCTCAGCAGAGAAGGGACAGTGGTTCATCTTAAACCCTATCATCTCGATTTCATGGGATATGCGCGACTTCAATACGCCGCAGACATTCCTACTACCTCGTAATCCCAGCAGCAGTCACGAGACTATGATCTCTCCGGCTTGTACCGACGCTTAGACGAGGAGCATGCATACATGCAAGGAGAGTTCCAGTCTATACGTCAGCAATTTAGCCAGTTGACTGTCAGGCAAGATAGGACGGACCGTCAGATAGAGAGCATGGTCCAGAATCAGACAAGGTTGCAGCGCCGCCTACTTCGCCGCTTTCCATCGCCAGTACCATCCGCCCACTCCAGTCCAGAGGCGGATGATTAGGAGGAGTCTTTCAGTAGTTTTTTTTAAAAGTATTTTGAAAAAAAAAATGCTTGAATGTATCAAAAAAAAAAAAAAACAGTAATAAATAAGAGTAGTTGTTTCTGTTTCACATTTCAAAAGCCCATGTGTACAAAAACTATAAAATAAAAGGCACACATGATATACTAAAAAGCCGGATTTCAAACATTCGCGATAAAATTAAATCGCAATCGCAAAAGGCGAAATTCAAAATTATCTTCAGCAGAATAAGGAGCTTCAAGGAAATTAGCTCCAACCGTCAACTTCAATCAACATCCTTCCATCCAAGAAAGAAGGAAACCATCAAAAGAAAAGCCAATGGAAAAGGCTTGATCATCCTCAAGAGGATCCTTGCCTATTCAAACACAAAAATTATTTTATGACTCAACACCACCAAATGAGTCGTCAAGCATAAATCACTTGGAGCTACAATCAGCATCCTTCCACCCAGAAAAAACATCAAGAAAGCAGAAAAGCCAATGGAAAGGCTTGATCATCCCCAAAGAGGATACTTGCTTACTCCAAAGGCAAGACAAAAAGATTACCTCACGACTCAGCTTCATCGCCACATGAGTCATCAAGCACACTCATGCAAGAGTCTCCGCTTCATTCCCCAAAGGAGAATGAGGGCTACACAAGAGTCCATCAAAGAAAATACGGAGTCAAAACCTCCACATCACCAGGGGGCAACAAAAAGAAAAGAAAGAAAAACTTTTCATTCCCTAACGGAGGCCACTACAGAAAAAGGCCGAATAAAAAATCTCCAAGTAGAGTATATCAAGAAAATCTACAAAAAGAGGAAAACAAAATTTTTCCATCTTCCAGCTCAAATAAAGAGCTTCACAAAGCCAGGAGCCAGGACTCCATCACCAAATTTGGATCCCCAGGAAACCGACAGACTCCTCGGTGAATCCCAAAAAAAAAAAAAATCGCGAGAAAAAGATAAAAACTCATTCCCCCAACGGAATAAGAGCATAGGCAAAGCCAGCTCAAAGCAACAAATGTCCAACAAGGAGTCAAAAACTCCATTCATCCCTAAGGGGTAAATAAATCCCCCAATGGATCAGCAAAAAGAAAATTTTTCCCAATAAGCCTACCAACAAAGGCAAACTATAAAATTCATATCCTCAGGGAGTTAATATTCTGGAACACCCAATATGAATATCCCCAGCGAAGTGCAAAACCTTCACTCCCAAGAATGCCTATGCCTACTCAAGAGGCAAACAAAGAGCCGATATCCCCAAGAAACGGGAAATCAACCTATGCAAGAGGCAATACAAGTCTAAAGCACAAAGCTTCCAATAAAGCATCTGCCTACTCAGAGGTATTATCAAGAGCAAATATCCTCCAGTGGAACATCCGCCTAATCAAGAGGCACAATAAAAAATCAACAAATCCCCAGTGGATCATCAACAAAGAAAACTACCCCAGAAAGCCTACCAAATGAAGGCAAAACTACAAGATTATATCCCCAGGGAATCGCGTATAAATTCCAAATACAGATATCCCCAGTGAAAAGCAAAGTCTTCACTTCCAACAGGCAAGCAGAAAGCCAATATCCCCAAGTGGGTTCTTGCCTAAACAAAAGGCACAATCAAAAAGAGAATTCAAAAATCCCCAGAGGATTCCCGCCTGAAAAAAGGCAACTATCAAGAATCCCCGGCCAAGACCGGATGGCTAAAAGAAAAAGCCAGAAATCAAGAATCCCCGGGCAAGACCGGATGACTAAAAGAAAAAGTCAAAAATCAAGAATCCCCGGCAAAAGCCGGATGGCTAAAAGAAAAAAGCCAAAACAACAAAATCCCCGGCAGAAGTCGGATGGCTAAACAGAAAAGCCAAAAATCAAAGAATCCCCGGCCAAAGCCGGATGGCTAAACGGAAAAGCCAAATTACAGAAATCCCTGGTAACGCCAGATGACTAATAGAAAAGTCAAAAAGAAAAATCAAATTACTCCCCAGAGACGCATGATCAAAAATAGTAAGCCGTCAACTCATCTTCAAAAAACCGATGATCATAGGATTGACTACAAAAAAATTCATCCTGAAAGCCTTGCAGAAAGAGGCTCATCATTCACACCGGGTGGGGGTGTATACTCACCTAAGCCTTGAGAAAAAAGGTTTATCATTCACACCGGGTGGGGGTGTATACTCACCTAAGCCTTGAGAAAAAAAGGTTTATCATTCACACCGGGTGGGGGTGTATACTCACCTAAGCCTTGAGAAAAAAGGTTTATCATTCACACCGGGTGGGGGTGTATACTCACCTAAGCCTTGAGAAAAAGGTTTATCATTCACACCGGGTGGGGGTGTGTACTCACCTAAGCCTTGAGAAAAAAGGTTTATCATTCACACCGGGTGGGGGTGTATACTCACCTAAGCCTTGAGAAAAAGGTTTATCATTCACACCGGGTGGGGGTGTATACTCACCTAAGCCTTGAGAAAAAAGGTTTATCATTCATACCGGGTGGGGGTGTGTACTCACCTAAGCCTTATGAAAAAGGCTTATCATTCACACCAGGTGGGGGTAAATACCCACCAAAACCTTAAAAATAAGGTTTGTACCAGATGAGGGTAGGTACTCATCAAAACTTAGCAAAATGCATTAGGTGGAGTAAAAATACTCACCTAAGCATTTCAAAAATGGGTTGCAAAGACCTTACTTCTATTAGAGGATAGTTCAATGTTGAGCACCTCGGAAGTAAGTACCCACAAGAGTTTAGCAAAATGCGAACTCATACCGGGTGAGGGTAGGTACTCACCAAAACCTTGCAGAACAAGGTTCATACCTAGTAGGGGTAGGTACCCACAAAAGTCTAGTAAAATACAGACTTATACCAGGTGAGGGTAAGTACTCACCGAGTCTTAGAAAAGAAGGCTCAAACCGATAGGGTTAGTACCTATCAAAATATTTGTCATCCGAAGGATCGAGAGCGATCCAAGGATAGCCAAAAGGGTTAACTCCTTCCCCTACCAACTAATTATGTCGGCATATTAAAACCAACAAATTAGTTAGGCAGGTGAAGGGGGGGCAGCTGTAGACCCCTAATTTTGCCCGGCCTCTCAAAATAAAAGCTAGAGGAACTTCGCCCGAAGATGGAGTTCGTCCGGCTTCCCAAAACCGAGGAAACCTCCCACAACAAACATGGAGATCGCCCGGCTTCATATCAAAAATAGAGAAAGACCTCCTGCAACAAAAACGGGGTTCACTCATTCACGCAGTAAAGACAAAAGAGACGTCCTACACAAAGATAAAGCTCGCCTGGCATCTTAATAAAGGCCAAGAAGACTTCCTACACTAAGATAGAGCTTCAACGAACATATATCGGCACCAATCCATGTTCGAAAACGGCAAGGAAAGCTTCCCGGGGTCCCAAAATACAAAGGCTGGACAAAACAGGTCGAGACCACCATCCCAAAAGTGGGACGGCCGTCCCAAATGTCCGGGGGTCCCAGTATGAAGAAAAATGCGTTTGGGACAGCCATCCCAAACATGCCAGGCCGTCCCAAACTGTCCCAGTGCAAAAAATGCATTTGGGACGGTCGTCCCAGTCCAGACGGCCGTCCCAAATGTCCAGGGGGTGAAAATGGCTATAAATAGGAGCCTCATTTGTCTCATTCCACACACCTCAGACACCAGAGCATTTCCTGGACTTGTCTTCTTCTCTCCCTCTCTCGAATGATCTTTCTGATTGCCTTTAATAGGTAACAATCAGTTAAGGAATTTGTATTCCGGCATTCGATTCTTCTAGAAATTTTAGTCGAGTCGAGTCTGTAATCGAGAGGAGAGTTGCTGTAGAGCGAAGGACTGCCGAAACGCGTCCTCTTTGTAAAAGACTTATAATATAAAGCTTGCTACGGAGGTTTTTTTTCTCAATTCTCTTCTTCTTTACTGCTTTATTTACTTCTGTATGCAATGTAGATAAATCATGTAGATAGCCATATTTATTGAATAAATAAAATAAGGGTAAATGCGTAATTTCTCATAATCTGGACTTAAATGAATTGATCCGTCATAGGGAACCCGAAAGGGGCGTTGTGGGGTGCTAATACCTTCCCCACACGTAACTAACTCCCTTACCCGACTCTGGTTATAATGGCCAAGTTGGTTTTTATTAAAATCAATGCCTTTTTCTCCTTTTCCAATGTTTATGGTCAAAACATTGGTGGCGACTCCAAAAGAACCCTTTTCGAAAACCTTGCTTCTATTAGAGGATAGTTCAGTGTTGAGCACCTTGGAAGCAATGAACACAATTTTAACAAAAAACGTGAGTCTCAACCATCTTTTCGCGACCGCTCGTAGAATGTTCGAGACGTCCCCAGGACGTCGGAACGGACGGCGGCGACAGTCCCTTCAGGGCGAGAAACTTTATTTTTCGGGCCAAAAAACCCTCCTATCTTAGTACGGGGGCCTAATAGTCTCTCCTAGTGGCTTGTTAGGCTTCAGCCGTCTTCAAATAGGAAGCTTTCTGACTTTATTTGGAGGCCGGGCAAGATTTAAGGTCTACAGCTGCCCCCCCTTTACCCGACCAGTCGACTGCTGGCCTTTTGTGCCAAGGTGATCGACTGGAGGGTAAAGGAGTTGACCCTCTTGCCTGGTTTCCCTTCAGATACTCCGTCTTTGCGGCGGGTGATCCTCTGGGGAGATGTTGTGTTGTGCGCCTCTGGGATGCTCCTTTGACGCGGTAGCTGACCCCTTCGGCTGATGAGAATGAACCCTCATCTGGTTTGACGAGTATGAACCCCTGCCCGGTAAGCCTCCTTCTGTAAGGCCTGATGAGTACACACCCCCATCTGGTTTTTGACGAGTATGAACCCCCGTCTGGTAAGCCCTCTTCTATAAGGCCTGATGAGTACGCACCCCCATCTGGTGGTTAAGCCTCCGGATGCTCCATCTTGCGGTAGCTGATCCTTTGGCCGTGGTGGCGGCTTACTGATTCTGACCATGCGCCGATGTGAAACCTTGGGATGCTCCTTCGACGCGGTAGCTGATCCCTTGGCTGACGAGTATGAACCCCCGTCTGGTTATGTGCCTCTGGATGCCCCTTCTTGCGGTAGCTGATCCTTTGGCAATGGTGGCGGCTTACTGATTCTGATCATGCGCCGATGTGAAACCTCGGGATGCTCCTTTGACGCGGTAGCTGACCCCTTGGCTGACGAGTATGAACCCTCGTCTGGTTAGGTGCCTCTGGATGCCCCTTCTTGCGGTGGCTGACCCTTTGGCCGTGGTGGCGGCTTACTGATTCTGACCATGCGCCGGCTCCTTGGGGAGTGATTTCTGTGTTGGTAGATGTCGCCGCCGTCCCTTTCCGACGTCTGAGGACGTCTCGAATGTTTATGCGAGCGGTCGCGAAAAGATGGTTTAGACTCGCGTATTTGTTTTAAAATGTGTTCATTGCTTCCGAGGTACCTGACAATTGGATTATCCTCTAATAAAAGCAAGGTTTTCGAAAAGGGGTTCTTATGGAGTCGCCACCAATGTTTTGACCATAAACATTGGAAAAGGATAAAAGGCATTGATTTTAATGAAAACCAAACTTGGCCATTATAACCAGAGTTAGGTAAGGGAGTTAGTTACGTGTGGGGAAGGTGTTAGCACCCCACAACGCCCCTTTCGGGTTCCCTATGACAGATCAATTCGTTTAAAGAGAAGACTTCGAGAAATTACGCGATTACCCTATTTTATTGCATAATATTGAAATGGCTATCTACATAATTTTATATAAATAAAGCTAAATAAAGCAATAAAAGAGATATTAAAATGACTATCTACATGATTTTATTCTACATGACGTAATAAATAAAGCTAAATAAAACAATAAATAAAACAATAAAAGAGAAGGGAATTGAAAAGAACCTCCATAGCAAGCTTTATATTGAGAATCTCGAACTGTGAGGATGCGTTTTGGCAACCCCTCTTTCTACACAGACTCTCCTCACCAATACAAGATCGACTCCACTAAAAATTTAAAGAAGAATCAAATGCCAGAATATAATTCCTTAACCAATTGTTACCTATTTAAGGCAATCGGAAAGATCATTCGAGAGAGGGAGAGAAGTAGACGAGTGCTCTGAGTTTTCTAAGTGTTTCAGAGCTCTCTGGAGTGTCTGTGTTCTGAAAAAGTGGCAAATGAGCCTTCTATTTATAGTTTTCGCAGCTGGCGCGCTTTGGGATGGCCGTCTGGGTTGGGACGGCCGTCTGGACTGGGATGGCCGTCCCAAATGGCAATTTTACACAGGGCGAGACCACCTGGGGACCCGGGACGGCCGTCCCATTTAAATTGGGCTTTGGGACGGCCGTCCCACTTTCGGGACGCGCGTCCCACTTGATTCTGGCAGGTTGGGACGGCCTGTTGTATTTGGGACCACCTGTTGTGTTTGGGACGGCCTGTTGTGTTTGGGACGGCCTATTGTATTTGGGACCACCTGTTGTGTTTGGGACCACCTGTTGTGTTTGGGACGGCCTGTTGTGTTTGGGACGGCCTGTTGTGGATTGTAGCGGTGCGATGGATCCGAGTGGGCGGCTCGCAAAGTAGGAAGTCCCATCCTATGTTGTGGATGAACCTGCTAACGTCTTGCTCCCAGCCGAATGTGGCAAGGATCTCAAAGTCTAACCGCAGCATAGGGTACCAGGCAAATTGTTGGATATTTGCCAGTCGTTGCTGATGTACCTCTGCCATCATCATGCTAGTGACAGGAGTTCTTCTAGCAGCAGTCCTGGTGCGTTTTCTTCTGGACGAAGCTTCTCCGTGTTCCATTGTGAGCTTTAATCTCTTAGAAATGCTAAAAATGTATGGAGGAGGAGGAAAAGCAAGATAGGAAGCTTGGAATGAGGTGCCAAAGCTCAATTCCCGCACCTCTCATATATAGCCGCGCAGGGGAGTTTGGGACGGCCGTCTGGGTTGGGACGGCCGTCTCAAATGGCAAAATTGGTCATGGCTCAGCCCCCACCTGGGACGCACATCTCAAACGTAAATTGGCACTTGGGACGGTCGTCTGGACTTTGGGACGGCTGTCCCAAGCTTCTTAAGTTGGTTTTTTAGGTTTTTGATGGGAAAGAAGATGGGACTCCATTCATTGATGTTTTAATGCATGTAATGCTTTATGATATGCATCCTATGATCTATTTCAGTTAATATTTCGAAAGTTTTAACTGATATGCTTTGACTTCGGGTGCATTCTTGGTGCTGTACCTTAACGTCATCTTGTTTCTTGGATAGTAAGCTTAGCTGTATTGATTTGCCGTCTTTGGAATTTTCTTTGCTATGGCCGAAGAGCAATCTTCTGTTCGTAGGGCAACTGCCATATCAATGCTTTTCTTCCTTTCTTTAGGGATTTCAACCTTCCTATTGATCACTATGTTACCACATTCCCCTTCATTACTTGAATGCTTTATAGTGAAGTGGTCAAGAGAAGAGAAGGAAAGGGATTTATTGCAAAGGTTTGTGTTTTAGAATGATATTTTTGTAATAAAGGTTTTTGTAAGAATGGCTAGCCAGGGTTGGTCGGTGTTTAGGCTAGTTTAGACAAAACGTTTTGCTCTTATAACGTGGCGTCATTGTTTACTGATTTATGGCGCTTTTTTGCGATTGATTAACTTCCCTAGGCCGCCCTTTCAGGTTTTCAGTCTAGGATGCTGTGCTTATGTCCTGTTTTTTGTCTAGGTTTCCTTTTTGTATTTATTTTTTAGGAATACCTAGCGGACTTTTAATAACCCTAACTTTTGCCCAGTGCTACCCCTTTATTATTGTTCGGTCTCCCGCCGGTTTACCCTAACTTTTGCGCAGCCCCTTTGTGGGTTTCCCGCCGGTATTTAGCCCTTTTATTTTCTTGTCTTGGTCTTTGACCTTGACGGGCTTTCCTTTTTTGTATGCGTATATATTTTTTGCATAACATTTGTCGAAATTTGATTTTATCAAGATAAATTTTATTTGTGTTTCTAGTTAATCTATTTATTTTGACTTTGCTTTGCGGCGCTTTACTTATTTGGACGCATTTGGAACAAAACATTTATCTAAACTTTGTTTATTAAAATGGGGTATAGATACATTCAAGAAGAAAAGGAGCAGATAGTAAGAATAGCATTCTTTTGTAATTTCAGGGAAATGTGTGCCCTAAAGATGCTCTGGGACGGGCAAACCCCGAGGAGTGATCTCTAATAGTCACTAGATTTACATCCCTTAGAATCTGAAGAAGGACACCTAATGACTAACGCTACCCTTTGCGCTAATACCCCTCCTTTTCTGAATACCATCTTCGAGGGGTAAGACTTCCCCGTTCTTCGTATGGTTTGATTTTTCGTAGGGTCATACCCTAATCCATACTTTAGCGGATTGTCCTTGAAATCTGGTGGCTCTCTTATTCCATGAGCGTTCTTTCCGAGCCCTTGTCCTGGGCGATATCCATATCTTTTCATTATGTGGGCCACCTTTGTATTACTAGGGAGTCTTTCTATATTGGCAATTTCGAGTGCTTGAAAAGATGTTTCAAGAGCTTCTTCAGCCGCATCCACATATGGTTGGACAGACGGTTTGCTAATTAGAAAGTCTTCTTCAGCCTGTACTGTGACGAGTTTATCGTTTATCACAAACTTGACTTTCTGGTGGAGTGTTGAAGGTATTGCCTTAGCGCTATGAATCCAAGGTCTACCAAGGAGACAACCATCACGTGGAAGTCTATGTTGAAAATAGTAGGTCCAATTTGGATTGGTAGACTAATCTCTCCTACTACTTCACGTCTTGATCCGTCAAAGGCTCGAACCACGTGATTACTCTGGCGCATGTGGGCTCCTTGTACTCGTTATTTTGTCGAGTGTACTTTTAGGCATAACATTTAGGGACGACCCATTGTCCACAAGTACTTTGGAAATGAGATATTCCTTACATTTGACAGAGATATGCAAAGGCTTATTATGATTTGACCCTTCCAAAGGGAATTCTTCGTTGGTGAAAGTAAGGTGATTATTGGTTGTGATATTACCAATGATTCCTTCGAATTTGTCTTGGGATATTGCATGCGGAACGAAAGATTCATTCAAAACTTTTAGCAATGCGTTTCGGTGCGGTTCCGAACTCATGATGAGTGATAACAAGGTTATCTTTGCTGGAGTACGATTGAGTTGATCAATGATAGAGTACTCACTTTGTCTTATGTACTGGAGTAGCTCATCTGTCTCCTCCTTGGATTCCTTTTCCTCTTCGGCCTTATTTTTTGCCTTCTCTTTAGGAGTATTATCTTGAATTTCCTTGGGGGAATATATTCTTCCACTTCGAGTCATGCCCCCAATACCGGCTATGTTGGAGATATCTTGATTAACTGGCGATTCTTGTGAGTATCTCCAAGGTACAACTTTATTTGATTTATAAGGGAAAGGACGTGGTACAAATAAGCGTAAAGGCGTTATTGCTTCTTCCCTTTTATTGATTGGAATGATTAACGGTGCTTGTTTGTTATCATCTTCGGATTTATTGACCGTTGTAGAGATTTTGATGACGAAAGGCTTCTTTTCCATTTATTCTGCTTTGTGGAAAACACATCAATTAATCCTTTCTTTTTATTATCTTTATTATCAAGATGAGGAGGGATGTATGAATGTATGCAACTTATGAATGCAATAGACAGTTTTTTTTTTTTTTTTTTGAAAAGAATAGAAAGTGTTTATTCCTCTATACAATGCTTTGAAGCACGTGCTGACAAAAACGGAAAAGCTTGAAGAATCCTATAGGTAAATCAAGCTTTCTTCGTAATTCATCTTCAGCTGTTCTCACATGGTTTCCGAGTATCTTGATTTGCTCATATACCGCCCGGCTCATATCTTCATTATATCGATGAGCCTCTTTTATCTTCTCTTCTTGATGAACGATCAAGGCATGCCGCCGATCGACCTCTCTATTATTCGGTCCTTTTCACTGAGTAGTTGACCGTATTGAGCTAATCCATCTTTTTCTTTTTCACGTAGATCTTCTAGGTCTTCTCTCGTATTTTTCAGCGGCTTCCCACCATTTTTGTGCTTCCGACCGAGTTCTCGTTAGGTCATCCCGCATCAACTTGATCATTTTTGTTCTGTTTCGCAAGTGCCTTCTCAAGACGTGCTATTTCGTTCTTCATGTCATGGAATAGACTATCTTGTTCAAGCCTCGAATTTTCAGTGTTTGTTTAGTTTCTTCTTGGTAGTCGCCGTAATCATTCTTGAGAAGCTCTATCTCATGGTCCTTCTTTTTACATTGTCTTTTTAGACCATCTATTATAAGGGTTGTTTCTTGCTCTTTTCCGTCGAAGGCTCTTAGCCGAGCTTCCATGACTTCAACCTTTTTATTTAAGGCATTGACTTGTAATTGCAGCTCTTCATTCACTAAAGTTGTAGTGATTGTAACAGTATGGTTGGGGTATCCTTCTATTTTTCCTCCATTCTTCATATTTATGGGATGCGTACACTGGACCTTTCCGAGTTCTTTATCCCCCATATAGACCGGTCTTTCCCATGCTTTCCGGACATCGATACTTCTTCAAAACTATAAGAGTAATGACATAGACTTAGTACTCGAGTTCTTCTTGAGTTGGCACAGTCCGAGTTCTCATGAGTTGTCTCAAAGCTATCTTGGGAGAGTAAGCTATACAACCTCTCGAGGCCCAAGTAGTGGTATGCTCGTGTAATCTCCGCATCGTACCGTAATATAACCGGGTCTCGAACCAAGGGCAAACCCATGATACATGCTCTATACTCCAATTCTCTAATTCGGTTTTCCATTCCAAAGCTTGCCGATGTTGAAGAGGGATTTTAGAGAAACTTCTTAAAGGATCTGGGAATATGCCCATGTAACTTGAAGCGTAGAAATGAGTAACGCCCCATACATATAGTAATGAAGTGCAACATCTAAGTGTTTTCCCCGATTTCGTCGGCAAAAATCTACCGAAAGCAGTAGTATCGCAAGAATTGCGGGTATAGGGCTCTTAGAGTATACATCCCAGTGCAAAGAACGCATCTATTGCAAAGCATGATCCACAATGTTTATATGAAATGGGAATAATATGATTCCAAACATTGCCAGTGCTAGAGTTTTGTTGAAGGTAGACCAATCTTTCTTTTCGCTAGAGAAATCAAGTGGTCTTCGATTATTGACATTTTCCAACCTCTGATGTTCCCTTTTCCCTCTAGGATGGATTGATGGGGAGGCAATCGTATAATGGTGGCAACCTTACTTACGGCTACATATGTTCCCGAGCAGATATAGACCCCGATTGATTGAGGCCATCTAACCATGAGTTCATATTCTTCTAAGGTTGGTACTAAATCGAACCGCGCAAACTCAAAGCAATGCAGATCGGATTCCGTAAATGGACCAACGCTCTCACAAAGATCGGATCGATGCTGATTTTTAGGAGGTCAAGAATTCTTCCGTAAGACTTCTCAAAATTAGCATTAACCTCTCGGCGGCATATATGTACACAATTGCCTTAACTTCTCTACACGGCATAGAAGGATTTCCACTTTCTTTAACTGTCTATTACTGGATCCCTCCATTGTCTAGTAGAAATGAAAATGCATGATATGAGGATGAGTTTTTGTAAATGCGTGTATGCAAGTGTTTGTTTTTCTAAGTATTATCATGTTTTGTTCCTAATATGATTCATGATAGTACTTGGTTTTTCTTGAAAAGAAAACTTATCTATATGAATGTTTATGGATTTTGATGAGGAGAGTCCTATTTTCTTCCCTTTTCACTTTTTATGATTTTTAGGGTTTTTTCATTTTTTGTCTGTTATATGATTACCCTATGCTAATGCATCAATACAAATGCAGCAAACGTATGTACACACAATTCATACATCCACGAGCAAAGCCACGCTTAATTAATCACGAGGTGGGATTTTCCTGCAGAGATGTGCTTGGTTTAGGTGGTTCTAACTGTTCTCACCAGGCCAAAGGTTCCCAAGGTGCCCCCATTATAGGGACCTCTCAATCTCTCAGTCCTCGGGTCATGCACGGAACTCCGTGTCGACACCCTTAGACCAAAAGAAGAGAGTTATCACCTTGAGTTGGTGGTTTCCGACAACGGATGTAGCCCCATGTGCCAACAAGCCGGCCGTATCTCGCCACCCACTCCCTAAAGGTATTTACTCTTGCCCCCGGCATAGAGGGACCGTTGTGTGCAAGGGTTTTTGTGTGCAGTTTATATTTCAAACAATTTGCGTAAGTAATCATACAAGCAGTTATTAAAGCCATACAAGTAAAAACATACGGAGGGTAAAGGCGTAATTTCAAATCTTTACTTAGTTTTGAATTTATCTCGTCACTAAATGGGATCAACTCTCTAGCTTCCCAATGGAGTCGCCATCCGTCGCCGCCGTCCCTTTCCGACGTCTGAGGACGTCTCGAACGTTTATGCGAGCGGTCGCGAAAAGATGGTTTAGACTCGCGTATTTGTTTTAAAATGTGTTCATTGCTTCCGAGGTGTCCGACAATTGAATTATCCTCTAATAAAAGCAAGGTTTTCGAAAAGGGGTTCTTATGGAGTCGCCACCAATGTTTTGACCATAAACATTGGAAAAGGATAAAAGGCATTGATTTTAATGAAAACCAAACTTGGCCATTATAACCAGTAGTTAGGTAAGGGAGTTAGTTACGTGTGGGGAAGGTGTTAGCACCCCACAACGCCCTTTCGGGTTCCCTATGACAGATCAATTCGTTTTAAGAGAAGACTTCGAGAAATTACGCGATTACCCTATTTTATTGCATAATATTGAAATGACTATCTACATAATTTTATATAAATAAAGCTAAATAAAGCAATAAAAGAGATATTAAAATGGCTATCTACATGATTTTATTCTACATGACGTAATAAATAAAGCTAAATAAAACAATAAATAAAACAATAAAAGAGAAGGGAATTGAAAAGAACCTCCGTAGCAAGCTTTATATTGAGAATCTCGAACCGTGAGGATGCGTTTTGGCAACCCCTCTTTCTACACAGACTCTCCTCACCAATACAAGATCGACTCCACTAAAAATTTAAAGAAGAATCAAATGCCGGAATATAATTCCTTAACCGATTGTTACCTATTTAAGGCAATCGGAAAGATCATTCGAGAGAGGGAGAGAAGTAGACAAGTGCTCTGAGTTTTCTAAGTGTTTCAGAGCTCTCTGGAGTGTCTGTGTTCTGAAAAAGTGGCAAATGAGCCTCCTATTTATAGTTTTCGCAGCTGGCGCGCTTTGGGACGGCCGTCTGGGTTGGGACGGCCGTCTGGACTGGGATGGCCGTCCCAAATGGCAATTTTACACAGGGCGAGACCACCTGGGGACCCGGGACGGCCGTCCCATTTAAATTGGGCTTTGGGACGGCCGTCCCACTTTCGGGACGCGCGTCCCACTTGATTCTGGCAGGTTGGGACGGCCTGTTGTATTTGGGACCACCTGTTGTGTTTGGGACGACCTGTTGTGTTTGGGATGGCCTATTGTATTTAGGACCACCTGTTGTGTTTGGGACCACCTGTTGTGTTTGGGACGGCCTGTTGTGTTTGGGACGGCCTGTTGTATTTGGGACCACCTGTTGTGTTTGGGACCACCTGTTGTGTTTGGGACGGCCTGTTGTGTTTGGGATGGCTGTCCCAGTTTGGGACGGCTGTCCCAACCTGTTTTGGCCTGCCTTCGCGTTTTGGGACCCCCGGGAAGCTTCCTTTCCTTTTTCGGACGTCGTTTGATGCCGATGTGTGTCCGTTGAAGCTTTATCTTCATATAGGGAGTCTTCTTGGCCTTCATTAAAATGTTGGGCGAGCTTTATCTTGTTATGGGTGATCTTTTTGTCTTTATTTGAGAAACCGGGCAAAATTAGGGGTCTACAGTAGATGTACTTGGACCTCTTTGAACGGTCATCCGGGTTGTGCTGGGAATTTTGTGGGTGCTCATCCAACTTGCTTGTTTGCTGGGGATTCTTAGATTTTGATTTTTTTGTGGTGGTCATCTGACTTTGCTGGTTGTCGGGAATTTTTTATGAGTGCCTCTTATGTAGGTAGGAATCCTCTAGGGATTTATTGATCTTGGTGACGCCTCTTGAGTAGGCGGATACTCCATTGAGTTTCTGGTAATGCCTCTGAGTAGGCAGATGCTTCATCGGAAGTGAAGACTTTTGGTTGCATTTGTTTTGCCTCTGACTAGGCTGATATTCCATTATGGGGATGCTGGCTCTTGTTTGTCAAGTCTTGCCTATGCATAGGCAAATGACATTCTGATGAATATGAAGTTTTGCCTTTGCAGTAGGCTTACTGGGGATGATCTTTCTCTTTTATTGACCCACCGGGGAATTGGTTGCCTTCCCGGGGATCTAATTTTGATTTCCCCTTTGAGGGAATGGAGTTTTGACTCCTTGTTGGATGTTGTTGGTATGAGATGGCTTTGCCGATACTCTTATTTCATTGGGATTTCCGATTCCTTCTTTTTCGTTGATTTTCCCTTTTCTGCAGTGACCCACTTAGGGATTTTATTGATTTTCATTTGATTTCTCCTTTTTCCGCGATTTACCTCTTTTTTATCGCGATTTGAAATTTGGCTTTTTCGGGATAATGCGTAAGCCTTTTTACTTTTTAGTCTCTTTTTATTACGCTGGCTTTTTTCCTTTCTTCTTTTTGGGGAAGGTCCACTAGGGATGACGTTTTATTTCTTTAGTGATCCACCAGGGAATTAGTTGACTTCCTGGGGATCTGATTTTTCTTTTCTAGGAATGGAGTCTTGGCTCCTTGATTGATGTTGATGCGAGCTATACTTGTGAAGCTCTTATTCCACTGGGGGATGGGAATTTCTTGATTCCCCTTTTTTTTTGTAGAATTTTTGGAGATCCACTTGAGGATTTTTTATTCGGCCTTCTCTGTCATGGCCTTTTTGTCATCTGCTGGAGATGAAGGGTTTTCTTTTCTCTTCTTTCCTTTTTGTTGAGCCCTTGATGATTTGGACTCTTTTGACTGTTGATGATGATGATGGGCTCTTGGAGCCTTTATTCTCCGTTGGGGAGTGTGGAGGAGACTTTGGATGGGTGTGCTCGATGACTCATGTAGTGGTAATGTTGAGCCGTGAGGAGTGTTTTTGTGTTGTCTCTGGAGTAGGCAAGGATCCTCTTGGGGATAACTAAGCCTTTCCGTCGGCTTTTTTTTTTATGATGTCTGATGGTTGTGCCCTCTTTTATTGGGTGATGATTGGAGCTTTGGCTTCTGGAAGCTTCTTATTGTTGAACATTCAAGGACTTGATGTTGCAAATAATGATCATGAAGAATGTTGATTTTGATGATGATCCAAGAGCTTAAAAACTTAGAGTATTGAAGATTGAAGATTGATGATTTCTGTATTGTAATAACTCTGTTTTAGTTTGATTGAGTCTGTAATTATAGAGTCTAAGATAGCCGGTACATAGTCTGTAACTTAGAAGCTTCAAAATGCTCAAATTTATCATGCAGGCTCGGCTTTAATCGATTATATAGGGAAATAATCGATTAAAACAGTGAGAAAACCATTTTCAGCATATACTCACTGTTTTAATCGATTAAAACATCAAAATAATCGATTAAAAGGTCAAATAATCGATTATTTCACCAAATAATCGATTAAACCAGAGAGGATTGGGTTCTGCGTATTTGGCTCTATTTTAATCGATTAAAACTCCATTTAATCGATTATTTCAGTCTGTTTTTGTTTTTAAATTTCAAATTAACCCTATTTTCGAAAACCCAATTACCAAGAACCCTAGTTTCGAAATCCCCAATTCCTTAACCCTAATTTCCCTACTTAAACTCTGCTTTGGCACTCAGAAAAAATAAGAACAACTCTTTCCATACAAAAGTTAAGTGCTGTGAGTGCCAGAGAACTGTTTGTTGCAAGGAAAGGGGGCTTTTGGAACCTGGTGTGAGGCTAGAAGCGATAAGAATCACTAAGTGGAGTTCTTAGTGGATTGTGTGCTGTGCCGTCTCTAGGGAAAGCTGTTCTTCATCTCTTGTGGATTTCAAGAGAGGTGTTTTCTGATCTTTATCTGTTCATTTGTAATCTGTTTGTAACAATTTGTTCTTAGTGACAGCGTTAATCCTCTTTTGAGTGATTAGCAACTGGACGTAGGGTCTTTTGATCCGAACCAGTATAAACCTACTGTGTAATCTTCTCTACTCTTCTCTATTTACATTTACGCAGTTTTTAATCGGTAAAATTTGGGGAAAATTTTGAAAACCTAATTTTTATTAAGAAACCAATTCACCCCCCCTCTTGGTTTTTGTCCGACCACGCGAACATTCCGCTGCGCGATTCTAACAAGTGGTATCAGAGCTTGCTTTGATAGTCATTCAAATATTTTCGAAAATGGCCGGACAAAATCAAACTTTTGCCGAAGGTGCGTCTATCAACAGACCCCCACTTTTTGCGGGTCAAAATTATCCTTTTTGGAAAGTACGTATGCAAATATTTTTAGAGTCTGTTGATAGAGGCGTTTGGGACGCAATTTTAAACGGTCCATTTGTTCCTAAAATTACGAGAACGGTGTTGACGTTCTTAAACCTATTTCTAGATGGACTGCAGACGAAAGTCGAAAAGCACAATTTGATGTTAGGGCTAGAAACATTATTTCATCTCGCTCTAACCCTTGATGAGTTTTATAGAATTTCAGTTTGTAAAAGTGCACAGGAAATGTGGGAAATGCTAAGGGTGACCCACGAAGGAACTGACGACGTCAAAAGAGCACGTAAAAATTCTTTAATCCAAGAATACGAGATGTTCCGAATGCAACCAGGCGAAACGATATTCGACGTACAGAAACGTTTCACTCATATCGTGAACCATCTCACCGGACTAGGTAAAATTTTTGACGTTGATGAATTAAATGTTAAAATCTTGAAATCTCTGGATAGGAAATGGCAACCAAAGGTGACGGCCATCTCGGAGTCACAAAATCTTGCCATTATGTCTATGGCGGCGTTATTTGGAAAGCTTAGGGAGCATGAACTTGACCTTGGAAGACTAAATGAGGAAGAGGGTCAATATCAAAAGAAGAACCTAGCTTTCAAGACCGAGATTTCAAAAAGCAAAAATAAGAAAGAAGAAGAAGAAGACTCTGAAATTGATGAAGAAGAAATGAGTCTTTTTATAAAGAAGTTCACCAAGATGATGAAAGCAAAAGGAAGACATCCTTTCAAAGGTAAGGGAAAGGTAAAAGAAAATTCTTCCATTAATATAAAATGTTTTGGTTGTGGTGAAGCAGGGCATATAAAGACCGAATGCCCAAACAAGAAAAATGATGAACACAAGGGCAAAAAGCAATTCAAGAAGAAAGCATATATTGCTTGGGATGACAGTGATTCAAATTCAGAATCAAGCGACTCAGAAATTGAAGCAAACATTTGCTTGATGGCAAATAACAACAATTCTTCGGATTTTGAGGTTAGTGATTCCGATTCATCCTCTAGTGAAGAAAATGACCATGATGAATTGCAAAATGCTTATAATGAGTTATTTACTGCATTTATGGATATGAAAAAGGAATATAAAGTTGTAAAGAAGAATCTAAGAAAATCCGAAAAGGAAAATGAGTCCTTAAAATTGAAAATTGCATGTTTAGAAGAAAAGGAGGTAGCCAATACAAAAATAGTATGCTTAGATGAAGATAAGGACTTAGCATGTGCAAAATGTAAAGAGCATGAATATGATATAGATATTCTTAATCATTTGCTTGACAAAGCCGAAAAAGAAATTGATGATCTTAAGAAGAATGAAATGGTATTTGCTCAAAATAATGTAAATCATAGAGTTTCTTTGAAAAAGGGTAAAACTAAAAAGAAAAGAGTATGGGTAGAAAAAGGAACTAGAGCATGTCATGTTAATAATGTATCTTGTTCTAAAACTACTTCAAATGCATGCTTCTATTGTATGAAACAAGGTCACACTTCAAATAGATGTAACATTAAGCATTTTGGAGTTCCTAAAGGAAAATATGTTTGGGTTCCTATAGTTAAATGAATTGTTTGTCTCTTTTATTTATTCAAAGAAAATGAATCATTTAGTATGTTTTAAACAGAATGATTGGTAAAAACATTTTATCTTTTCTATTGCATGAAGGTTCTTCACTTAAAGATTTTTGCGAAAAGCCTCTAAAATTGTTTTAAACAACCTAAAACAAAGTATTTTTACAAAAGCTTTCTTAAAACATGTTTTTAACTGATGCAGTTTTGAAAGAACCAAATAAAATCAATTAGAATGGTCAAAGAAGTGTTTTTACAGCATTTTAATTGATACAACATGTTTTTAATCGATTAAAACCATTTAGAACTCATTATGATCGATCAGATTTTTATTATGAGCGGTCAGAATCCTTTAAATCGATTAAAAACACGTTTCAATCGATTAAAATCACTTAAAGGGTCAGGATGATCGATCAGATTTTTATTATGACCGATCAGAAGCAAATGTGATCGATCAGAGTTTAATTATGAGCGGTCAGAAATTTTTCAATCGATTAAAAACACGTTTCAATCGATTAAAATCACTTAAAGGGTCAAGATGATCGATCAGATTTTTATTATGACCGGTCAGAATCAGTTATGATCGATCAGAATTTAGTTATGACCGGTCAGAACTCTTTTAATCGATTAAAAACTCATTTCAATCGATTAAAACAACTTAAAAATTTTTTCTACACTGCGTTTCAATCGATTAAAAGACGTTTTAACAGATTAAAACTGCACTTTTAACAGATTAAAAGAATCTTTTAACAGATTAATTAAACCAGCAGTTTTGAAAATCGTCTATAAAAACAAGTTTAGCTTGAACTTTTTAAACACACATTGAATATAAGTTTTCACACATCCTTTAGCAATCAATCAAGCAACTGCGGTGCAAACACTTTGGAGATCAAGGATGTGCCACTTGTTGATGATATTATTGGATCAACTGATAGTTTGTTATGTGTAGAATTTGCTAAGATTATGCAGGGAGAGTTTGAAATGTCTATGATGGGAGAATTAACATTCTTCCTTGGACTTCAAATCAAGCAACTTAAAGATGGCACTTTCATCTCTCAAACTAAATACTGCAAAGAGATTCTCAAAAAGTTTGGTATGGACACCTCAAAGGAAGCTAACACACCCATGGGAACATCATGCTATTTAGACAAGGATGAATCAGGTTTGAAAGTTAATCAAACTATGTATAGAGGTATGATAGGATCACTATTATACTTAACTGCTAGTAGACCTAATATTATGCATTCTGTCTGTGTGTGTGCTAGATTTCAGGCTTGTCCTAAAGAATCTCATTTAATTGCAGTAAAACATATTTTAAAATACTTAAAAGGAACTACTGGGTTTGGCTTGTGGTATCCGTCTGATGCCTGTATTAATTTATTAGGATATTCTGATGCTGATTATGGTGGATGTAAAATTGATAGGAAAAGCACTAGTGGGACATGTCATTTGTTTGGTTCATCCTTAATATCATGACATTCTAAGAAACAAGCATGTGTTGCTTTATCTACCACTGAAGCTGAATATATTGCAGCTGGTAGTTGTTGTGCTCAAATTCTGTGGATGAAACAAAAATTAGAGGATTATAGCATATATTTAAATGACATTCCATTAATGTGTGATAATACGAGTGCAATCAACTTAACTAAAAATCCAGTAATGCACTCTAGGACTAAACATATTGAGATTAGACATGGAAACTGTAAGATAGAGTATGTAGACACTAAACGTCAATTAGCAGATATATTTACTAAGCCTCTACCCAAGGATAGATTCTATGATCTTAGAAGAGACTTAGGGATATTAGAAATAGCTTAAAATCTGCTTAATTTGACTGTTTCTGGATGATTGTTATGTTAAAATTCGTGGTGTAGCATGTTCATAGGTTATTATGCATATAAATCTCAAAAACTTGATATAGCCTCTGGAATAATCGATTACTGGAAGTGATAATCGATTATTTTTTCTCAAAACATCCAAAACAGGGTATTCTTCTCTGGAATAATCGATTATTTCGTGAAATAATCGATTAAATGCCTCTGATAATCGATTATTTGCTTGAAATAATCGATTAAAGCTGTCAGATATTGAAATAATCGATTATCTTGAAATATAATCGATTAAATGCGACCAGTTTTGCCTCCTAGCCGTTGCCAACGGATATTTTGCCATGGAATCTCTTCTATATGACCGTTGGAAGTGTTTTCTCTATAAATAGAGACATCTAGGTCAATTATACTCACTTCTAACTCTTGTAATCAAGTTTTCTTGAAATCTATACTCTCTTTGCTTCATTATTTCCTCACTTGTCTCCAAATCTTCTTCATACTTCATCTATTCTTTCAAATGGCCTCATCCTCTCGCCCTAAGATTCCTACAAGAAGAAGATCTGCATCTTCCTCTCATTCCCGTCCTAATTCTGTAGAAGGATGGATTTCTGATGCAGATAGCCAACAAGAGTTTCTAACCTACTGGAAAGAAAAAGCTATTATTTCTCCCAAATTTCTTATAGGTGAGCAATTCATTCGTAGGGGTTTCAATTTTCCTAATCTTCTTGAAATTCAAGGAGTTCTCCCGTTTATCCAAATGCAAGGTACATACTATCCTGACTTAGTTAGGGTATTCTATTCTAGATTCAAGTTTAGGGATCAAATTGCTACATCCCGTGTAAAAGGGGTTTCCATAATTCTAGATGATGATATTTGGGAAAATGTTGCTCACTTCCCCATTAGAGAAGATGCTATTAACGTTTATGGTGAGCTAGATGACTTTGACAGGTTCTTAGCTTATCGATCTTTTCTGCGGAATCCCTCTCTGGAGGTTGGACGTATTCTTCATGTTGGACCTTTAAAGAAGGAAGAACGCATGCTTCTACATTTACTTGTATGGATCTTATGTCCCCGGGCTACGAATCATGCCCAATGCTCATCCATTGATCTTCGAATTATTCATGCCATAATGAATAATGAACCTTTAGATTGGGGTGTTCTTGTCAAAATGACCATGCTTAAAGCAAAACGTCATCACACCTTCAAAATTCCATATGCACTTCTTGTATCCCGTATTCTTGAATATAAAGGAGTGAATGTTGAAGGTGAGCAAGCAGTTAGAACAAACAACTTAAACCGCATGTTGGACAGCACATTGACTCAACTTCAAATGGTGTGTGTCAATGACATCTATGTTCACAAAGATGACGTTCAAAATCAAAGTGATGCAAATAAAGACTCTGATGAAGATATGCCTCCAGCTGATAATTTTCCCTCTAACCAAATCCAAAGTGTTGGAACATCCTCTTCAAATCTTTCTGGAGTACGCCATGATGAAATTATTAGTCGCATATCCGATGTAGATGATAGAGTGGGTAGATTAGAAAATAGATTTGATACTCACTTTAATGATGAGGATAGTGAAGAATTTTAAATTCTGTTATGTATTTTCTTTTGTTATTGTCTTGCTATTGTAATGGATAAATGATTATGAAATAAAATTTGATGTTTCTTTTATGCTATGATTGAGGGGGAGCTTTCTCTAACTTATGCATATTTTGAGGGGGAGCTCTTATTATTGATGTTGCAGAGTTCTTTTTGATTATAATCAAAATAGGGGGAGAAAAATTTAAAGCCTATGGTTCAATATTAAATTTTATCTGGTATGTTTAATGTGTTTGTTAGTATGACAGATAAAACAGGTTATTACAAGGGCTTTAAAAAGATAATTTTGATCATCATCAAAAAGGGGGAGATTGTTGAACATTCAAGGACTTGATGTTGCAAATAATGATCATGAAGAATGTTGATTTTGATGATGATCCAAGAGCTTAAAGACTTAGAGTATTGAAGATTGAAGATTGATGATTTCTGTATTGTAATAACTCTGTTTTAGTTTGATTGAGTCTGTAATTATAGAGTCTAAGATAGCCGGTACATAGTCTGTAACTTAGAAGCTTCAAAATGCTCAAATTTATCATGCAGGCTCGGCTTTAATCGATTATATAGGGAAATAATCGATTAAAACAGTGAGAAAACCATTTTCAGCATATACTCACTGTTTTAATCGATTAAAACATCAAAATAATCGATTAAAAGGTCAAATAATCGATTATTTCACCAAATAATCGATTAAACCAGAGAGGATTGGGTTCTGCGTATTTGGCTCTGTTTTAATCGATTAAAACTCCATTTAATCGATTATTTCAGTCTGTTTTTGTTTTTAAATTTCAAATTAACCCTATTTTCGAAAACCCAATTACCAAGAACCCTA
The DNA here is from genome assembly GCA_963425845.1 of Sphenostylis stenocarpa. Lineage (NCBI taxonomy): Eukaryota > Viridiplantae > Streptophyta > Magnoliopsida > Fabales > Fabaceae > Sphenostylis > Sphenostylis stenocarpa. Next base: position 26,880,693 of record OY731400.1, on the reverse strand, counting down.
GTTTCGAAATCCCCAATTCCTTAACCCTAATTTCCCTACTTAAACTCTGCTTTGGCACTCAGAAAAAATAAGAACAACTCTTTCCATACAAAAGTTAAGTGCTGTGAGTGCCAGAGAACTGTTTGTTGCAAGGAAAGGGGGCTTTCGGAACCTGGTGTGAGGCTAGAAGCGATAAGAATCACTAAGTGGAGTTCTTAGTGGATTGTGTGCTGTGCCGTCTCTAGGGAAAGTTGTTCTTCATCTCTTGTGGATTTCAAGAGAGGTGTTTTCTGATCTTTATCTGTTCATTTGTAATCTGTTTGTAACAATTTGTTTTTAGTGATAGCGTTAATCCTCTTTTGAGTGATTAGCAACTGGACGTAGGGTCTTTTGATCCGAACCAGTATAAACCTACTGTGTAATCTTCTCTACTCTTCTCTATTTACATTTACGCAGTTTTTAATCGGTAAAATTTGGGGAAAATTTTGAAAACCCAATTTTTATTAAGAAACCAATTCACCCCCCCTCTTGGTTTTTGTCCGACCACGCGAACATTCCGCTGCGCGATTCTAACACTTATGACAACTCATTCTTCTTTCTTGAGAGAGAGCAATGTTTGGAGACTTATTACTTTCTTGTGCCTTCTTTTTCTGGGTAGAAGGTTGGTAGCTGGAGCTCTTGATTTTTGGAAGCTCTTATTTTGATGAGTTGCTTGATTGACAACTTGCTCCATTTTCTTGAAGGCTTTATTTGGAGACTCAGTCTCAATGATCCTATTTTCAATCACAAACATGGATCTATTCTCCTTATATGCATGAATGCTTTTCGTTTTTGTTTTTTATTTAAAGTGATTTTATATTTTTTTTACCTTGACAAAGTCGTTTTGTGCGACTACTTGTGTGTGGATGCTTTAAATGCAATCTATTCTTTTTTGGTTGATGCATCTGGAAAAGTGACTGGCATTCTCCTGCTGGACTTTTTATGATTATGATGAAGGGTCCTTCTCTTTTATTCATTTTTGGGTTTAGCCCTATCTTTTGCCTAGACCGCCCTTTTGGGGTTTTCGGTCTAGCGGGCTGCCTTAATTTTTGCCTAGGATATCTTAGCGGGCTTTTTCCTTTTTTTATGAATGCCCTAACTTTTTCCTAGACCGCCCTTTGCGGGTTTTCGATCTAGCAGGCTACCCTAACTTTTGCCTAAGAATCTCCTAGCAGGCATTATTCTTTTTATTGTCATTTTTTCTTTCTCTTCTTTTTTGAGAGATAGGAGCCTATCATATGCATGCAATGTTTGCGATATGCATCCTATAATACTATTTCAATTAATTTTTCAAAAGGATTAACCAATGTGCTGTAGCTTCTGATGAGCTTCCGACGTTATGTATTTTCGTCGACAGGGATAGGCTGTACCAATTTTGCCGTCTCGATTTTTTCATGACCGAAGAATGATTGTACTAATTGTAGAGCGACTTGCCATGTTAGTGCGCCCCTCCCTTTCCTTGGGGATGTCGATCCTCTTATTGATTACTATCTCCACATTTCCCTACTAATTACTAGAATGTCGTAGTGGTAAGGGTCAAGAGAAAAGAAGGAAGAGGATATTTAATTCAAAGGCTTGTGTTTTAGAATTGTTTTATTTTGACAAAAATGGTTTTTGTAAGCATGGCTAGCCAAGGTTGGTTAGAGTGTTTAGGCTAGTTTTAGACAAACGTTTTGTTTATGGAGTGGCGTCTTATTCTATGGCGCTTGTTACGACTGATTGACTTCCCTAGTCTGCCCTTTGGGTTTTCAGTCTAGGATGTTGTGTTTTGTTTTGTCCTAACTTTTGTCTAGGTTTCTTTTTTTGTTGCTTTGGGAAACCTAGTGGACTTTACTTTGTAACCCTAGTTTTTTCCTAGGCTACCCTTTATGGTTGTTCGGGTTTCCTAGCGGGTTTACCCTAACTTTTGCGTAGCCCCCTTTGGTGGGTTTCCTACCGGGTGTCTTGTCCTTTTCTTTTTGGCCTTTAGCTTTTATGGGTTTCTTTTGATTTTTGTTTTCTTTTTGCACAACATTGGCAAAACACGGCTTTACTTATGACGAGGTAAAACTTTATTTTGTGCTTCTAGTCAATCAGTGGTGATGGATTTGACTTTTATTTTGGTCAATGGCGCATGTTGATTACTTTCACGCACTTTTGAAAACGTTTGCTTAAGCATGGTTATTAATGAGGTTTGGACATTAATAGCAAGAAGAGAAGCAAATAGTAAGAATGACATTCTTTGTAATTAATAGGGAAATATGTGCCCTACAATGCTCGGGGGTCGGGCTAGCCCCGAGGAGTAATCTCTAATAGTCATTGGATTTACAAACCCTAAGAATCAGAAGGAGAACACCTAATGACTAAAGTCGCTTTTGACGCTTGAACCCCTCTATTTGATTTGAGGTGCAGAGGGGAGACTTCCCTTTTCTCTATGTAGCTTGATCCTTTGCAGGGTAAAGATTCAAAGGATTGTCTTTAAAATCTGGTGGCTCCCTTATTCCTTGAGAGTTCCTAATGATCCCTTGGTTTGGGCGATATCCATATTTTCTCATCATGTAGGTCACCTTCATATTGTTGGGGAAGTCTTTTCATATTTCAAATGATATTTCAAATGTCCTCTTACACCGCATCCATCCAAGGTAGGGTAAATGATTTGCTGATCTGAATGTCGTTTCTAGCTCAAACTACGACTAGCTTGTCGCCTACCCTGAGTTTATCTCTTTGGCGGAGCGTCGAAAGAATTGCCTCAGCGTCGTGAATCCAAAGTCTCTTCAATTTCCTCTTTGGATTATGTTTCCTTCGGTCTTTTTATTTTTTCTTTATTTGTAGGAGCGTCGTCTTGTAGCTCCTCGGGGTGTAGATTCTTTCACTTCTAATTTTGCCCCCGAATGTTGGCTATGCTGGAGATATCTTTATTGATGGAAGATGTTTCTGCGTATCTCAATGGTACAACTTTATTTGGTTCGAGACATAAATAAATGCAACGGCCTCCTTGCCCCCTCTTCCTTATTAACTTGGATATCCAATGGTTGAGGCTTATTATCCTTCTTAGGCGGATCAACCGTTGGAGATAACTTGATGACGAAAGGCTCACTCTCCATCTTATTCCGATTTGTGGAAAGCACATTGCCTAGTCCTTTCTTTTTATTATCTTATTGTTATTAAAGTGATAATGAATGCAATTTATGAATGCAATTTATGAATACAATAAACACTTGAAGAGATGATGAAAACAAACAATTTTATTTATTTCATCCAGACAGTGTACATTCCTCAATGCAATGTTTCGAAGTACTTTTTTTTTTTTTAAATGGAGAAGCCTAATCCCGTGCATGGCATGCGAATGCCCTAATCCTCTTTTCATGGTATTGAGGAATGTCCACTTCTTCGAATGTCTATTATGAGATGCATGTTGTGAGGATGAAGTTTGGTGGATGCATGTATGCAAGTGTTTGTTTTTTCCTAAACATTATCATGTTTTATTTTCTAACATGACGTATGATAGTGTTTGGGATTTTGTGTTTGTTTTTTTTGTTTTTTTTTTTGTATGCGGATGAGGGCATGAAGAATACCAGCCGCTTTCTAGAATGCAAAAAGATTTTTATTGTTTAAAAGATGGATATTCCTTAAGACAATGGCTTAGGTATCCTCCTTAAAGCTTATGCTTTGTGGGGTATCCTACCCACCTCGGTGTAATGGTTCTTTCCCCATCACAGATTTTGACAAGTATAATGGCAATCACCATCACACCTTAGTACACTTGTCCCTGCCTTGTCGCGAAGGTTACAAATGTGCTCGAGGCCTCTTTCGTCATTGTCTTAGGGATATCTAGTGCTCCCTAAAATGAATGTATTTATGCATGCACCAGTACAAATGGGCAGTAGATGTTCAAAGTGCGATAACTTTTGACTGGGATGTCCGATTTGGACGCATAGTATGTCAAAACGAAGAGAAAAGAGTGAAGAACCAAGTTGCGAATCCCCAAAGGGGATTTGGCCCAGTAATTTTCTCAAAAAACGCTTCTAAGACCCACTTTTGAGGGATTTATTAAAATGATGCGTATGCATACTTTCCTTATGCATTTATTTTTTTCTCTTGGTTTTTCCACTTATGACATGATGCAATATGAATGATACGACTTTGTCAGAAGTTGATTTATTTATTTTTGTATTTTGATTTTTTTATTTGATGTTTATTTGTTTATTTTATAGCCTTTTATCTCTTCTGTCGGAACTGCGTGGCTACTTAGCTTGCAAAGAACCTAAAACCAGGCTAGCTAAAAGGCAGACTGTCCGAGATAAAATATGGCTTTATGTGAAAGAATATTTTAGCGTCCCTTATCTCTTCTGTCGGAACTGCGTGGCTACTTAGCTTACAAAGAACCTGAAACCAGGCTAGCTAAAAGGCAGACTGTCCGAGATAAGGGCGTTTATTTGCGAAAGTATTTTGTGATTTTATTTTTTTTTGTTTATGCTATGCAACATACAAATGCAACAATCATATGCACACACAATTCGATCATCCCCGAACAGGCGAGATTTCATTTTTATCACGAGGTAGGGTTTTCCTGCAGAAAAGTGCATTGTTCAGGGTAGGTTCTAGCTGTTCTCACCAGGCTAAGGCCCCCAAGGTGCCCCCATTATAGGGTCCCCACTCTCCAGCCGTCCAACCATGCTCAGCACTAAGGCCAAAGTCGGTCTTGTTGCCAAAAGAGGAAGGTTATCACCTTGAGTGGTGGTTTCCGATCACACTGGTGGGCAAAAGGCCCTAACTACAGCGAACCGTACCTACCACCCACTCCCTATGGATTTCTCACTTGCCCCCGGGTATAGATGGAACTGTAGTGTGCAAGGGTTTGTGTACAGTTTGTATTTCATACAATTGCGTAAATATAAACAAGCAACAGTTATTAAAGCCAAACCGTAAAACATGTTATAATACAAGTTAAGGGCAAAAGCGTTATTTTCTTGGTTTATTTATTTTTAAGCCGGCCCATCACTAAATGGGATCAACTCTCGAGGCTTCCCCAGTGAAGTCGCCATCTGTCGCCGCCGTCAAAAAGAGGCGGTCGGAGCGACGTGATGGTTTTTTCGACCCTCTTGCTTTCACGTATTTTATGGGTGGTTACAACGTCCTTAGGTTGTCCGATAACCGGGCTAACCTAGAGACGAGGTTTTCGAAAAGTGTTCTTGGCTTGTCCGATAACCGGGATAAACCAAGAACGGGTTTTGAAGGGTTCGTGGAGTTGCCACCGATGTTTTTACCGGAAACATCGGAAAAGGAGTTTAAAAAGGCGTTGGTTTTCGAAAACCAACTTTGGTCATTAGAACCAGAGTTGAGTAAGGGAGTTAGTTACGTGCAAAGGAAGTGTTAGTTCCTTTACGACGCCCCTTTCGGGTTCCCTATGATAGGCCGGCTACTTTGGATAAATAATTAAACTGGAAAATTGCGCTTTTACCCTTTTATTATGCGGTATTTAAATTTATGACTACATGGCCCTAATAGCTATTTGCACAATTTATGTAAAGCGGTAAATAGACAAAGAGGAAGAGAAAACCTTCGTAGCAGGCTTTTCTATTAATTCTTCAAAAGAGGGTGCTCTGTGGCAGCCCTTCACTCTACACAGCGCTCAAAAACTCTCTTGAAACGCTCAAAAACACTCTCAGAAACGCTCAGAAACTCCGGAAATGCTTCGGAGGGGTTCTAGAGAGAGAAATTCTAGAGAAAAGGAGGAGAAACTGTGTGAGGTGTGTTGGAAAAGGGGAAATGGAGCCCCTATTTATAGTTTTTCGCTCCTGACAGGTCGAGACCGCCGTTTCGTCTGACAGGGTCGAGACCGCCGTCTGGACAATCCAGACCGCCATCTCGACCATGGCAGGGGGTCGAGACCGCCGTCTGGATAATCCAGACCGCCGTCTCGACTAGGAAGAATTCGAGACCGCCGTCTGGACAAGCGAGACGGCGGTCTCGTCCCTGGCGTGAGGTGAGACGGCGGTCTGGTCCTTCCAGACGGCGGTCTCGTCCCTTCAGGGCGAGAAACTTTATTTTTCGGGCCAAAAAACCCTCCTATCTTAGTACGGGGGCCTAATAGTCTCTCCTAGTGGCTTGTTAGGCTTCAGCCGTCTTCAAATAGGAAGCTTTCTGACTTTATTTGGAGGCCGGGCAAGATTTGGGGTCTACAACGGTCGATTCACCACAAGAGGATAATATGCCTCGACCGTTGGTTCTCAAAGTCAATAAAGAAGAAGGGGCAAGGACACCCGTGCGACTATTTATGCCTCGTCCTTTCCCCTATGAATCAAATAAATTTGTACCGTGGAGATATGGGGAATCTTCCCCAATAAAGGAGGATATCTCCAATATAGCCGGAATCGGGGGCATGACCAGAAGTGGAAGGATCTACTCTCCCAAGGAGTTGCAAGAGGATGCCCCCAAAAATAAAGGGAAAAATAAACAGACCGAAGAAAGAGAAAGTAAAGAATCCAAGGAGGAGACTGACGAATTACTCCAGTTCATAAGGCAAAGTGAGTATTCCATTATCGACCAGTTCAATCACACACCTGCGAAGATAACTCTGTTATCTCTAATGATGAGCTCGGAACTGCATTGAAACGCCCTGATGAAGGTCTTGAGTGAAGCACACGTACCTCATAATATATCCCAAGAAAAAGTTGAGAGGATCGTCGGTCACATTATGACAAGCGATCACCTCACCTTCACAGATGAAGAACTCCCCCTAGAGGGGTCGAGCCACAACAAGTTCTTGCACATTTCTATCAAGTGCAAGGAGTATCTTATCGCTAAAGTTCTTGTGGATAATGGATCATCTTTGAACGTGATGCCCAAGTGCACACTGGACAAGTTGACTATCCAAGGAACCCGCCTGCGCCCAAGCAGAACTGTCGTTCGAGCCTTCAACGGATCTAAGCGAGAAGTAGTGGGGAAAATCAATCTGCTAATCCAAATCAGACCCGCTATCTTCAACGTTGATTTTCACGTAATGGATATTACTCTAGCATACGGTTGTCTCCTTGGCAGACCTTGGATTCACGATGCTAAGGCAATGCCTTCAATGCTCCACCAGAAAGTCAAGTTTACAGTAGATGACAAGCTGGTCACGGTCCAAGCAGAAGATGATATCCTGATCAGTGGACCATCTACTCAACCTTATGTGGATGCGGCTGAAGAGGCTCTTGAAACATCTTTTCAAGCACTCGAAATTGCCAGTGTAGAGAGACTTCCCAATAATATGAAGGTAGCCCGCATGATGATGAACCATGGTTACCATCCTGGCCAAGGATTTGGGGCAAATTCCCTAGGGATGAGGGAACCCCCATAATTCAAAGATAACCCTTTAAATTTTGGCCTAGGATATGACCCTACGAAGGGTCGAGCAAAAAGAAGAAAAGGGAAGTCTCCCATCCACACCCTCAAGCAGATGTTCCGAAGCGGAGGGATGCAAACGTCGCGAGCAACCCTAGTCATTAGGAGCTCTTTTTCTTTTCTTAAGGGATGTAAATCCAGTGATTGTTAGAGATTATCCCCCGGGCATCTTTTGGGCACATATTCCCTTATTAATTAATAAAGAATATATTTCTTACTATTCGTTTCTCTTCTTGCTACTTCATGTCTAGACCTCATAATAACCTTGTCTAAACAAAAAAAAAGAATAATAAAAAGGCGTCAAAAATAGTCAAAATATGCCATTACCGCAATAACCGAGCTGATTGATTAGAAGCACAAAATAAGGTTTTACCTCACCACAAATAAAGCCGTGATTTCGCCAATATTGTGAAGAAAATAAAACAAAAAAGAAAAAAAACCCAACAGGAGCCGAAGGCCAAAAAGAAAAGGGCAATGTACCCGGTAGGAAACCCACAAAGGGGGCTATGCAAAGGATAGGGTCAACCTGTTAGGACACCCGAACAAAAATAAAGGGTAGCCTAGGCAAAAGTTAGGGTTACAAAATAAAGTCTGATAGGATTCCCGAAAAAAAAAAGAACTTAGACAAAAGATAAGACCAAAAGCACAATATCCTAGTTCGAAAGCCCGAAGGGCGATCAAGGGAAATCAATTAGCTATAAAAGCAGTGGGAATAGGCTAAGGTGCAAATCTACAATGAAAAGCGTTTGTTTAGACGACAACTAAAACACTCAGGCCAACCCTAGCCAACCATTCTTACAAAATCTCTTCTAAATAAAAATCAACCATCTAAAACACAAACCGTTGAATTTATCCCCATTACTTCTTTTCTCTAGACCCTCACAACATTATTCTAACAATTAGTTTGGGAATGTGGAGGCGTATAATAAACAAGAGGATTGAAATCCCTAAAGTGAGAAAAAAGGGGCACCAATGTGGCAAAGTATGTGATCGATGCCGTACTCGGTCAAATAATTAAAACAGATAAATGTACTACTAGAAAGCTTTCCTAGGTCGTCTCCCGAAGACCACAAATTTCTATCAAAGCTTATCAATTTTTAAATTTAGAACAGTAACCAAAAAAAGGGGAGTTTTTCAAAATTAAAATATTAGATGAAACAAAAACAAAAGTAGATTATAAAAATGCGGATTAAAAACAGATTAAAATACAATTGATTTCCTGATTCTAATGCAGTGTCACTTATCCTAGATTACGAAATTAATTCAAAATTAACCAACTAAGCGAAGATAAATCCCAAATTATATTCTAATTCGAAATTAATCAACTAAGCGAAAATTAATCTCAAATTAGCTTTAACCCTTGTTCCAATTCGAAATTAACCAACTAAGCGAAGATTAATCCCAAATTTTCCTTAACCCTTATTCCAACATGAAATTAACCAACTAAGCGAAGATTAACCCCAAATTATCCTTATACAATTAAGCATTGCATACATCACATAATCTCATCTCTAACACAGAATTAAGCAAACTGTGATATTAGTTTCGGTTTATTAAGCATAAACAGATTATAATTCAACACTGAGATTAGAAGATGAAGAGTTAAGAGAACAAACAAAATGAAATTGAAGAACAAAACCTCAAAGATCTACTTGCATTCTTCTCAAAAAATCAATACAAAGATTTAGCTATCCATGAAAAGTTGAAAACGCAATAGAAGAAATGTAGACCCCTAATTTTGCCCGGCCTCTCAAAATAAAAGCTAGGGAAACTTCATACAGTTCACCCGGCTTCATATCAAGGAAAAAACCAAGAAAGACCTCCCGCAACAAGACGAAGTTCACCCATCCACACAATAAAGACTAAAGAGACTTCCTACACGAAGATAAAGCTCGCCCGGCATCTTAATGAAGGCCAAGAAGACTTCCTATATGAAGATAAAGCTTCAATGGACACACATCGGCATCAAACAATGTCCGAAAAAGGAAAGGAAAGCTTCCCGGGGGTCCCAAAACGCGAAGACAGGCCAAAACAGGTTGGGACAGCCGTCCCAAACACTAAAATGCAAGTGAGACGCATGTCTCACCTTTGGGACGCACGTCCCAAGCCCCAAAATTCAAATGGGACGGCCATCCCAAACACAACTGGCTGTCCCAACTTGGCCCAGTGCAAAATGCGTAGTTGGGACGGTCGTCCCAACCCAGACGGCCGTCCCAGGTTTCCAGGCAGCGAAATCTATAAATAGGAGCCTCATTTGTCATTCTCCAGACCCCAGACAACTCCAAGACTTGTCTTCTTCTCTCCCTCCTTCGAATGATCTCTCTGATTGCCTTTAATAGTTAACAATCAGTTAAGGAATTTGTATTCCGGCATTCGATTCTTCTAGAAAATTTTAGTCGAGTCGAGTTTATTCGAGAGGAGAGTCGTTGTAGAGTGAAGGATTGCCGCAAAGCGTCCTTTGTATAAAAGACTTATAATATAAAGCTTGCTTCGGAAGTTTTTCTCAATTCTCTTCCCTTTTATTGCTTTATTTACTGCTTTCTGTATGTAATGTAGATAAAACTATGTAGATAGCCATATTTAAATACTATACGAATAAAATAGGGTAATAGCGTAATCTCTTGTAATCTTTACTTAAATGAATTAATCCGTCATAGGGAACCCGAAAGGGGCATTGTGGGGTGCTAATACCTTCCCCACACGTAACTAACTCCCTTACCCGACTCTGGTTATAATGGCCAAGTTTGGTTTTTATTAAAATCAATGCCTTTTTCTCCTTTTCCAATGTTTACGGTTAAAACATTGGTGGCGACTCCAAAAGAACCCTTTTCGAAAACCTTGCTTCTATTAGAGGATAGTTCAGTGTTGAGCGCCTCGGAAGTAATGAACATATTTTTAACAAAAAACGCGAGTCTCAACCATCTTTTCGCGACCGCTCGCATTAACGTTCGAGACGTCCCAGGACGTCGGAACGGACGACGGCGACAGATGGCGACTCCACTGGGGAAGCTAGAGAGTTGATCCCATTTAGTGACAGATAAATTCAAACTAAGTAAAGATTTGAAATTACGCCTTTACCCTTTTCTGTATTTTTATTGTATGGCTTTAATAATTGTTGTATGATTACTTCTACAAATTGTTTGAAATATAAATTGCACACAAAACCCTTGCACACAATAGTCCCTCTATACCCGAGGGCAAGAGTGAATACCTATAGGGAGTGGGTGGCAGATACGACCGGCTTGTTGGCACACGTGGCTACAACCGTTGTCGGAAACCACCAACTCAAGGTGATAACTCTTAGGCAAAAATTAGGGCAGCCTGCTAGATCGAAAACCCGTAAAGGGCGGTCTAGGCAAAAGTTAAGGCACTCATAAAATGGAAAATGCCCACTAAGATATCGTAGGCAAAAATTAAGGCAGCTCACTAGATCGAAAACCCACAAAGGGCAGTCTAGGAAAAAGATAGGGCTAAACCAAAAATAAGAGCCCATCAGAGTAATCATGGGAGAATAGCAAAAGAATACCAGTCACTTTCTAGATGCATCAACTAAAAGTAGATTGCATTTAAAGCATCCACACAAATAGTCGCACAAAAATACTTTGTCAAAATAAAATAATAAAGAACCGCTTCAGGAAAATAACAAAAACGAAAAGCATTGATGCATATAAGGGGACTAGCTCCATGCTTGCATTTAAAAAGCAGGAAACAAGCATACAAAGGAAGCCCCGCAAAAGCCTTCACTTCTGATGAAGCATCTGTCCACTCAAAGGCGTCATCCTAAAAGAATCCCCGGTAATCAACAAGTTGGATGATTACCGGAAGAATAAAAAATAAAAAATCCTTGGCACACCGGAAGACTCTACCAAACAAAAGCATTCAAAATCACAGCATGAGCTAGAGCAATAAGCCGCCACCACCACCACCAGTCCTACGAAGTGGACTGCACCAGCCAGATGGGGGGGGGGTTATACCCATCAACCTACGCATGAGCCAGAGCAGTAAGTCACAGCCGGTCCTACGAAGTGGACCATACCAGCCAGATGAGGGGTTTATATTCATCCATTCTTACAATGGTGGACTGCAAACACTACCAACTAGATGGGGGTTCATACTCATCAATCGAGGGGTCGGCTACCGCAAGAAGGAGCATCCCGAAGCTACTACCAACCAGATGGGGCTTCATACTCATCAACCGAGGGGTTGGCTACTGCAAGAATGAGCATCCTGAGGTTCTACCATGTGTCAACCAAAGGGGTCGGCTACCGCATGAAGGAGCATCCTGGAGGCGCACACACACATTTTTCGTCTAGAGGATCGGCTACTGCAAGATGGAGCATCCAAAGGACAGACGGGCAAGAGGGTTAACTCCTTCACCCTCCCGCCGATCTTTTTGGCATAATAGGCCAATAGTCGGCTAGTCAGGTGAAGGGGGAGCAGTTGTAGACCCCAAATCTTGCCCGGCCTCAAAATAAAGGGCAGAAGACCTCCAATTCAAAGATGGGCAAGGCCTAAAAGGTACCTAAGATAGACCAAAAGGCCCCAAATTAGAATAGGAAGGTTTTTTGTACAAAAAGAATAGGGAGGACCACCTAGAAGGTCGAGACTGCCGTCTTGCTTAGCGATGTTGAAACATACAAGGACATGAATGTTGAAGTTACATGGACATGAAACTTGTTGATTTTGATGATGATTCAAGAAAAATGGACTTAGAGAGTTGAAGACTTGTATTCTTGTGTAATAACTCTGTTTTGATGATTTTGAGTCGGTAATATTAGAGTCTAAGATAGCCAGCACATAGTCTACTCTTTAGAAGCTTCAAAAACTCATTTTTATCAAAAACACACTGGTTTAATCGATTATTACAGAGAGAAAAACCATTTTTTTGTATAAGCTCTCTGGAATAATCGATTAATAGCTAAAATAATCGATTAACATGGTTGTTAATCGATTAACAGCCCAAATAATCGATTAAGACAGTGCGTTATGGGTTCTTGTTGATTTTGGCTCTGTAATAATCGATTAACACTTGAGATAATCGATTATTTTAGTCAGATATGCATTTTGAACTTCAAATTGAACCAAGTTTCGAAAACCCTAGTCCTAACACACCAAGTTTCGAAAACCCCCATTGCCAAACGCTAATTCATCTACTTAAGGTTCTCTAAGGCTCTCTGAAAATTGAATAACCTTTTCCAAACAAAAGTTGAGAGTTGTGATTGCCAGAGAACTGTTTGTTGGAGGAAAAAGGGGCTTTTGGAACCTAGTGTGGGCTAGAAGCGATAAGAATCACTAAGTGGAGTTCTTGGTGGATTGTGTGTTGTGTCATCTCTAGGAAAAGTTGTTCTTCATCTCTTGTGTGGCTCAAGAGAGGTGTTTTCGTTACCCTATCTTTTCATTTGTAATTTGCTTGTATAACTTTGATTATAGTGACAGCGTTAATCCTCTGCTTGAGTGATTAGCAACTGGACGTAGGGTGTTTTAATCCGAACCAGTATAAATCTTCTGTGTAAGACTCTATCCTTATTCTATTTACATTTACACTGATTTATAATCGGTAAAATTTGGGGAAAATTTTTAAAACCTAATTTTTGTTAAGAAACCAATTCACCCCCCCTCTTGGTTTTTGTCCGTTCACGCAAACATTCCGCTGCGCGATTCTAACAAGTGGTATCAGAGCTTGCTTTGATAGTCATTCAATTTTTTCGAAAATGGCCGGACAAAATCAAACATTTGCCGAGGGTGCTTCTATCAACAGACCCCCACTTTTTGCAGGTCAAAATTATCCTTTCTAGAAAGTTAGAATGCAAATCTTTTTAGAGTCTGTTGATAGAGGTGTTTGGGACGCTATTTTAAACGGTCCCTATATTCCTAAAGTTTCTGAAAATGGAGTAGACGTTCCTAAACCATTTTCTAGATGGATGGCGGAGGAAAATAGAAAAGCTCAATTTGACGTTAGGGCTAGAAATATTATTTCATCTACGTTAACCCTTGATGAGTTTTACAGGATCTCCATTTGTAAAAGTGCTCAAGAGATGTGGGAAATGTTGAGAGTGACCCACGAAGGTACCGATGACGTTAAGAGAGGACAGAAAAATTCTCTAATCCAAGAATATGAGATGTTCCGAATGCAACAAGGAGAAACGATATTTGACGTTCAAAAGCGTTTCACACACATTGTGAACCATCTCACTGGATTAGGTAAAATTTTTGATGTTGATGAATTAAATGTGAAAATCTTGAAATCTTTAGATAGGAAATGGTAACCTAAGGTGACGACCATCTCGGAGTCACAAAACCTTGCCACAATTTCTATGGCGGCGCTCTTTGGAAAGTTGAGAGAGCATGAGCTTGAACTAGGAAGGTTAAATGATGAGGAAGGATAACATCAAAAGAGGAAATTAGCCTTCAAAACTGAAATTTCCAAAGGTAAGAGTAAAAAGGAAGAAGAAGACTCGGAGAATGATGAAGAAGAATTGAGTCTCATGATTAAGAAATTTACCAAATTCATGAAAGCTAAAGGAAGGCATCCATTCAAAGGTAAGGGAAAGGTAAGAGAAAATACTTCCTTAAATATCAAATGCTATGGTTGTGGTGAAACAGGACATGTGAAGACCGAATGTCCAAACAAGAAAAATGAAGATAACAAAGGCAAAAAGTTCTTCAAGAAGAAAGCCTACATCGCTTGGGACAATAGTGATTTGAGTTCGGAGTCAAGTGATTCGGAAATAGAAGCTAATATTTGCTTAATGGCAAATGATAATATATCTTCCGATTTTGAGGTAAGTGATTCCGACTCATCCTCAAGTGATGATGAAAATAATTTTGATGAATTGCAAAATGCATATAATGATTTGTTTAATGCCTTTAAGGACTTGAAAAATGAATAAAAAGCTGTGAAAAAGAGTTTAAATAGATTCGAAAAGGAGGTAGAGTCCTTAAAAACGAAAATTTCATGTTTAGAAGAAAAGGAAACCTTAGAAGCGAAAATTGTATGTATAGATGAGAATGATGATAAGAATATAGCACGTGCATCTTGTAAAGAGTATGAATATGACATTGATATACTTAATCATTTGCTTGATAAAGTCGAGAAGGAATTAAGTAATAATAATAAGGATAAAGTTGTTATTGCTCAAAATAGAGTAAACCATCATGTTCCTTTGAAAAAGCCTAAAATTAAAAATAGAAGAGTATGGGTTGAAAAAGGAACTAGAGCATCTATTGTTAGAAATGCATCATATTCAAAAGCTACATCTAAAGCATGTTTTTATTGTATGAAACATGGTCATACTTCAAATAGATGTAAAATCAAACATTTTGGTGTTCCTAAAGGAAAATATATTTGGGTTCCTTTAGTTAAATAAATTGTTTGTCTCTAACCCCAAGGACCCAAAAGTTATGGCGAACTAAGTTTACTATGTTCTTGTTTTGTAGGAAACTTCCAAATCAAAGAAGTCTATGTGGTATCTTGATAGTGGATGCTCTAAACATATGCCCGGAGACAAAACGAAATTTGTGAGTTTCAAAGCTAAAGAACAAGGATATGTAACTTATGGGGACAACAACAGAGGAAAGATTCTTGGAATTGGAAATATAGGTGATGCAAATACTTTGGAGATTAAGGATGTGATTCTTGTTGATGGGCTAAAGCATAATCTCCTTAGCATAAGTCAACTTTGTGATAAAGGATTTAAGGTAATATTTGAAAGTAAGTTTTGTACCATACATTTCATAGCTTCCGAAAAAGTAGCATTGAAATGTATTAGGCATAATAATATATATTTGATTGATTTGGATTGTATACATGATTCTAGTATAACATGCTTAGTTGCTAAGGAAGAGAACCCTTGGTTATGGCATAAGAGAGCGGCTCATATAAATATGCATCATTTAAACAAGTTGATATCAAAGGACTTAGTTATTGGTTTGCCTAAGTTAAAGTTTGAAAAAGATAGATTATGTGATGCATGTCAAAAAGGTAAACAAGTAAAATCATCATTTAAATCAAAGAATGTTATTTCCACATCAAAACCTTTAGAATTATTACATTTAGATTTATTTGGTCCTTCTAGGATAAAAATTTTTGGTGGAAATTATTATGCTCTTGTGATTGTTGATGACTTTTCTAGATATACTTGGACATTTTTCTTAACATTGAAAAGTGAAGTTTTTAAGGTCTTTAGGAAGTTTGCAAAGTAAATTCAAAATGAGAAAGACTTAAGAATTAAAGTTTTAAGAAGTGACCATGGTGGTGAGTTTCAAAATGAAAGGTTTGAAAATTATTGTGAGGAAAATGGAATATTGCATAATTTTTCTACACCTAAGACTCCCCAACAAAATGGTGTAGTTGAAAGGAAAAATAGGTCACTAGAGGAACTTGCCAAAACAATGTTAAATGAATCAAATGTTCCTAAATACTTTTGGGCTGATGTTGTATGTACTGCATGTTATGTTTTGAATAGAATGCTCATTAGGCCAATTATAAAATCAACTCCCTATGAATTGTTAAATGGTAGAAAGCCTAATGTTGCTCATTTGAAAATATTTGGATGTAAGTGCTTTGTGTTAAATAATGGAAAGGACAACTTAGGAAAATTTGACTCAAAAGCCGATGAGGGCATTTTCTTAGGTTATTCATTAACTAGAAAAGCTTATAGAGTGTTTAATTGAAAAACCTTAAATGTTGAAGAATCTATACATGTTACTTTTGATGAAATTGTAAACCTTGGGGGAAATCCTCTTGAGTCAAATAAAGAACTTGCAGGTGATGATAAGTACATAAGAGAGGCTCTTGATGAATTGTATTTGGAAGAAAATGAGCCTTCTCAACCAAATGAATTAACTAAAGAATGGCAATCACCAAGAGGACTTTTAATGGACAATATTATTGGTGATATCTCAAAAGGGGTAAGAACTAGAAATATGACTAATTTTTGCATGTCTGTAGCATTTGTTTCACAGATAGAACCCAAAAATGTTGAGGAAGCGCTTAAAGACGACCAATGGTGCATAGCAATGTAAGAAGAACTCAATCAATTTGAAAGGAATCAAGTCTGGGAATTAATCCCAAGAGAAGAATCACATCAAGTAATTGGAACTAAATGGGTATTTAGAAACAACTTGATGAAGATGGAAATATAACAAAGAATAAAGCCAGACTTGTTGCCAAAGGTTACTGTCAGGAGGAAGGTATTGATTATGATGAAACTTATGCTCCTGTTGCCATGTTAGAGGTTATACGCCTACTTCTTGCTTATGCATCATTGATGAAATTTAAATTATATCAAATGGATGTAAAAAGTGCATTTTTGAATGGGTTTATCAAAGAAGAAGTTTATGTGGAACAACCCCTTGGATTTGAAGATTTTAGTTATCCTAATCATATTTTTAAATTGAAGAAAGCATTATATGGTCTGAAATAAGCTCCTAGGTCTTGGTATGAAAGGCTAAGTAGTTTTCTAACTTCAAATGATTTTTCTAGAGGAAAAATTGATTCTACTTTGTTTATAAAGAAAGTAAAAGAACATATATTATTGGTTCAAGTATATGTTGATGATATCATTTTTGGATCAACTGATAATTCTTTGTGTGTAGAATTTGCTAAGATAATGCAGGGAGAATTTGAAATGTATATGATGGGAGAATTAACGTTCTTCCTTGGACTTCAAATCAAGCAACTTAAAGATGGCATTTTTGTCTTTCAAACCAAATACTGTAAAGAGATTCTCAAGAAGTTTGGAATGGACACTTCAAAGGAAGCTAACACACCCATGGGAACTTCATACTATTTAGACAAGGATGAATCAGGTTTGAAAATTAATCAATCCATGTATAGAGGTATGATAGGTTCACTATTGTACTTAACTGCAAGTAGACCTGATATTATGCATTCTGTTTGTGTGTGTGCTAGATTTCAAGCATGTCCAAAAGAATCTCACCTAACTGCAATTAAACTTATTTTAAAATATTTAAAAGGAACTACTGGTTTTGGTTTATGGTATCCATCTGAAGTTTCTACTAGTTTAATAGGTTATTCTGATGCTGATTATGGTTGATGCAAAATAGATAGAAAGAGTACTAGTGGGACATGTCATTTGTTAGGATCATCATTAGTGTCTTGGCACTCTAAGAAACAAGCATGTGTTACTTTATCCACTACTAAAGCTGAATATATTGCAGCTGGTAATTGTTGTGCTCAAATTTTATGGATGAAGCAACAACTAGAAGATTATAGTATATTTCTAAATGATATTCCTTTGATGTGTGATAATACAAGTGCAATCAATCTTACTAAGAATCTAGTAATGCACTCTAGGACTAAACATATAGAAATTAGACATCATTTCTTGAGAGATCATATAAGTAAAGGAAACTGTAAAGTTAAGTATGTTGATACAAAGCATCAATTAGCAGATATTTTTACTAAGCCTCTTCCCAAGGATATATTCTATGATCTTAGAAGAGACTTAGGGATATTAGAAATAGCTTAAATTCTGCTTAATTAAACAGTTTTTGGATGGTTTTAATGTTATAATCAATTATGAAGGGTATTAATAGATTATCATGTGTCTAAACCTCAAAAATTTGATGAACTCTCTGGAATAATCGATTATTTGAAGTTATAATCGATTATTTGCACCTAAGAAGTCCAAAATATGAAATTACTCACTGGATTAATCGATTATTTCATCAAATAATCGATTAACTACAACTTTAATCGATTAACAGCTTGATTTAATCGATTAAAGGTGAAAGTGATGAAGATCTTATTGAACTACTTTGGCAAAGATCTTGTTGATTTGATGAAGTCAAAAATGAAGTCAAAGGCTACTTTGTGGCAGTCAAAGGTCACTTAGATAAAAGAGTAGTGGGATTAGTGAGTCTACATCTCTGCTTAGGTATAATCATTTTTATCTCTCTATTGCATGAGGTTTCTTCATTTAAAAATTTTTGCAAAATGCCTCTAAAAAGCGATTAAACGGTTAAAAACAAAGTATTTTGATAAAAGGTTTTTTAATTAACTATTTTAACTAATAGCATATAAGCTTTATCAACTAAAATGTTCTTAACACTTTTGTAACAGGTTTTTAACCGATATGTTTTCGAAATAATCGATTGTTTTCATTAAAGGAAGTTTTGAAAACCTTCTGACAGTGTTTTAACTGATATAGTTTCGAAATAATCGATTAAAACCACTTGGAGTATTTGTTAATGGATGTAATCCAAGCATATGATCGATCAGAATGAGTTTATGATCGATCAGAATGAGTTTTTGATCGATCAGAATAATTTTAATCGATTAAAATGTGATTTAATCGATTAAAACAACTTAATAAAATTTCTACTAAGCATTTTAATCGATTAAAACAGATTGATATCAGTTAAAATCACTTAGAAAAGTTTATAAGAATATTTTGCAGTATTTCAATCGATTGAAAGACGAATCAATCGATTAAAACAGTTTGCAGGATGTTTTAATTGATATAAACGGTGTCGTATCAGTTAAAACAAATCTGGAAAATAATCAAGAACATTTTAACAGATTAAAAGAATTTTTAACAGATTAAAACAAGACTTTTAACAGATTAAAAGATTATTTTAACAGATTAAATAAACTAGCAGTTTTGAAAATCTTCTATATAAATAGAGTTGCTTGAACTTTTTAAAACACATCTTTTAGCAATCAATCAAGCAAGCATAAGTGCTACTTTCAAGCAAGAATCGCGCTAGTTTTTGTGAAGTTCATAGGAGTTCTTTCTTGAGGCAAAATTGCATTCTTTTGGAGAAGAAACACATACTGCAGAGTTGCATAAATCTGGTTTGAGCGTTCTAAGTTTCTTCTATTTGTTTCTTTACTTTCTTTACTATATTTTGGGTGCTTGGAATTGTGGGCATTGGTTTCTGTAGCTGGAATTTGGCTACAGGGTTGGTCAAGAACTGGAATTTGGTTCTTGGTGAAGTTTTAGGTGCGGGAACTGGAATTGTGGTTCTTGTGGTAGATTGAGTGTGAGATTAAAGTTGTAATCGTGAAACGTTCAATCTAGTGGAACCCAACTGGAATTTGGTCGGAGACCGAACGTAGCCCTGGGATTGGGTGAACCAAGTATAAACCTTGGTTGTATCTTTCTAAACCTTTCTCTCCTTTAATTACATCACTCGCATTTAGTTCGATTGCTTGCTGTGTGTGATTCAAGAACTGATCTGAAATCTTAATCTTTGAAATAGATAATCTGTAATTTGCGAAAATCTTTCAAAGATAAATTCACCCCCCCCCTCTTGATCTCAGCCTACATTTCTAACAATTGGTATCAGAGCAAGGTTCTTGAGAATTATTCAAGTCTGTCGATCCAAATGGCTGGAAATAGTTTTTCTGAGGGTGCTTGTATTGATAGACCTCCACTGTTTTGTGGTAGAGATTACTTATTTTGGAAGATAAGAATGAAGATCTTTATTGAATTTGTTGGTATGAATGTTTGGAATATTATTGAGCAGGGAACCCATGTGTTTAACAAAGAATGGTCTACTTTAAATGATTCTGAAAAGAAACTAATCCAAGATGATTGTATTGCTAAAAATATCATCATATCTGCACTTAACAGAGATGATTTTTTCAGGATAGCACATTGTCAAACTGCTGCACAAATGTGGAAAACCCTTGAAATGGTCTATGAAGAAACAACAGAGATATGCTTAATGGTCAATTCGGATTCTCCAATAACCTGTGTAAGTTCTGACTCAACAACCACTATGGATTATAGTTCATTACAAGATGCTTTTTATGAAATGCATGCAGTAGCTAAGAAATTAGAAATTGAAAACAAAAGATTAAAAAGCATGAATAGTTTATTAGAAAACAAGATCACTCTTCTTGAAAAGAAAATAGTTAATGAAGAAACCAAGAATGAAAATCTGGAAATAGGTAATAACTCTGATTGCATATGTAATGATAAAGATTGTAAAAATTGTCCTAAGTTACAAGAGAAATTAACATATTTAATAAAAACTGCATCTAAACTTGCACAAGGAAAAACTAATCTTGATATGATACTTGATTCTCAAAAATTGGTTATTGATCGTGGTGGTATAGGCTTTACACCTCTTGTTGGAAAGAAAACTAGAGCATTTAAAAACTATTTTGCATATAGTAAATTTGTTTCATCTCCATTTATTAAATGTTTTTACTGCATGAAAAAAGGTCATTCTGTGAAATATTGTAGAATTAAGAAATATGCTATTCCTAAAGGTAGAATGAAGTGGATACCCAAAAATTCATTTCAAATAACATGATTGGACCCAGTAATTAAGAAGGGGTACCAGAAATATGCCAAATTTGTTTTGCAGGAACAAAATTTGGAAGTCCCTGGGTATCAAATCAGCAAAATCTGTTTCTGGATTCTTGGACTGAGTATTTTAATTGATACAAAACTATTTTAATCGGTTAAAATCACTTACAGAGAATATCAAAAAAGTTGTCCGTACAGTTTTAATCGATTAAAATATGAATTAATCGATTAAAATGCTCTAAGGGTTTTTAGTTTAGCTGTTTTAATCGATTAAAATGGATTTATATCAGTTAAAATCATTAAAAGGATAAAATTAACCGATTATTTCTCGTTTAAATCGATTATTATTCTGATATATTTTTTCCGAACTTGATTAATCGATTGAATATCAAATTAATCGATTAAAATTTTACTTCCAGTCTTCGAATTAATTGTGTATTTCAATTCCGTATCATTTTGTACTCGCAACTATACTAATTTCTTTTTCGTGCAAAACAAATCGAAGATCTCTGGTACCTTGACGATGGGTCGTTCTAAACACATGACAGGTGATATTACAAAATTTTGCAACTTAAAACTAAAGAATGGTGGGACTGTTGTCTATGGGGATAATAACAAAGGAAGAATCCTTGGAATAGGTGATATCAAATGCACAGAATCAGGTATTATTAACAATGTATTATATGTTGAGGGTTTAAAACATAATTTGATTAGTATTAGCCATCTTTGTGATAAAGGACACAAAGTTGTCTTTGGACAAGATCAATGTCAAATAATCAAATCAGATTCAGAACAGTTAGTGATTACTGGTAAGAGGATCAACAATATTTACATGCTAGATACTAATTCTACAAAAAATTGTTGCTTAATCTCTAAAGAGAATGATTCCTGGTTATGGCATAGGAGGTTAACTCATATTCATATGAATCATCTTAATAAACTGATTTCTAAAGATCTTGTAGTTGGCTTACCTAAACTTAAATTTGTGAAAGACAAAGTATGTGATGCATGTCAAAAGGGGAAACAAGTAAGGAGTTCTTTTTCATAGAAAAATATTGTTTCAACATCTAGACCTCTTGAACTTTTGCACATGAATCTTTTTGGTCGTTCTAGAACTATGAGTTTAGGAGGAAATCTATATGCGTTGGTTATAGTAGATGATTACTCAAGATTTACCTGGACATTATTTTTAAAATTAAAATCTGATACTTTCCATTTGTTTAAGAAGTTTGCAAAACAAATTCAAAATGAAAAACGCTATTTCATCTCTTGTATTAAAAGTGATCACGGGGGAGAATTTTCAAACGAAAATTTCAATAAATTTTGTGATAAACATGGTATTAAGCATAATTTTTCTGCTCCTAGAACTCCTCAACATAATGGTGTAGTTGAAAGGAAAAAGCGTTCTCTTGAAGAGTTAGCTAGGACAATGCTTGATGAAAAAGCATTACCAAAATATTTTTGGGCTGATGCTGTTAGTACTGCTTGCCATGTATTAAACCGTGTTTTAATCAGACCTTTTCGTAAGAAAACTCCCTATGAATTATTCAAAGGTAAAAAGCCTAACATAAACTATTTTAGAGTATTTGGAAGTAAGGCTTTTGTTTTAAACAATGGAAAGGAAAATCTTGGAAAGTTTGATTCCAAATCAGATGAAGGTATCTTCTTGGGATATTCATTGAATAGTCATGCTTATAGAATCTTTAACAAAAAGCTAAATACTGTAGAAGAATCTATTCATGTTGTATTTGATGAGACTAACCCAAGTATGCAGAATATTTCGAGTATAGTACAGAAGATGATGTTTTAACCGATAAAATGTATCGGTTAAAACCGCGAAATCAACAGCTTTTCAAAAACAGCCGAAGATATTGAAGAATCTGAAGAGCAGCTGCCTAAGGAATGGAAGACTCCAAGAAATCTTTCAATAGACAACATCATTGGTGAAATAAATCAGGGAGTTTCCACTAGAAGATCTCTAAATAAATTTTGCAATCACATGGCATTTGTATCTCAAATTGAACCAAAAACCATATCTGATGCATTAAAGGATAATAACTGGATTAATGCTATGCATGATGAATTAAATCAATTTACTAGAAATGAAGTATGGAAATTAATTCCAAAACCATATAATGCAAATATTGTAGGAACAAAATGGGGTTTTAGGAATAAAATGGATGAAAATGGTATAATTACTAGAAACAAGGCCAGATTAGTTTCTAAAGGGTATAATCAGCAAGAAGGGATTGATTTTGATGAAACATATGCTCCAGTTGCTAGATTAGAGGCTGTCAGACTTTTACTTGCTTATGCTTCAATAAAAAGTTTCAGGTTATTTCAAATGGATGTCAAAAGTGCTTTCTTAAATGGCTACTTGAATGAAGAAGTTTTTGTTACACAACCACCTGGTTTTGAAGATCATATTCATCCAGAATATGTTTATAGATTAAAGAAAGCTTTGTATGGTCTCAAACAAGCCCCAAGACAATGGTATGAAAGGTTAAGTAATTTTCTCATTTCAAAGGGCTATCAAAGAGGTTTGGTTGACAAAACTTTATTCTTAAAAAAATTGAATAATGATGTAATTCTAGTTCAAGTATACGTTGATGACATCATATTTGGAGCCACTAATGAGTCTTTATGTAAAGATTTTATCAAAGATATGCATGGAGAATTTGAGATGTCTATGATGGGAGAACTTAACTACTTTCTTGGATTACAAGTTAAACAACTTAAAGAAGGAAGTTTTCTTCATCAATCTAAATACTACACATAACTTTTGAAGAAATTTGAGATGGAACATTGCAAAGAAGCATCAACACCTATGTCCACAAATTGCTATCTTGATACTAATGAAAAAGGAAAAGCTGTTGATGAAACTAAATATAGAGGACTTATTGGTTCTTTACTCTATCTAACAGCAAGTAGACTTGACATTATGTTTAGTGTTTGTATGTGTGCCAGGTTTCAATCTGCACCAAAAGAATCTCATCTTACTGCTGCAAAAAGAATCCTCAAATATCTCAAAGGAACTTTAAATGTTGGGTTATGGTATCCTGGTGAGTCCAAACTAAATTTAATTGGATATTCTGACTCAGATTTTGCAGGTTGTAAACTTGATAGGAAAAGCACCAGTGGCACCTGTCATCTCCTTGGAAGCAGTCTAATCTCATGGCATAGTAAAAAGCAATCATGTGTTGCTCTTTCTACAGCTGAAGCCGAGTACATTGCAGCTGGAAGTTGTTGTGCTCAATCTCTTTGGATCAAACAACAGCTTGAGGATTATGGTTTAATTCTCAGAAAAATTCCTCTCTTATGTGATAACACAAGTGCCATTATGTTAACTAAATATCCAATTCAACATTCTAGGACAAAACATATAGAAATCAGACATCATTTCATTAGAGATCATGTTTTGAAAGGTGATTGTAAAATTTTCTTTATAGAAACTGAAAAACAACTAGCAGATATTTTTACAAAACCTCTTGCTCGTGATCGTTTTTACAAAATTCGCACAGAATTAGGCATTTTAGATGCATCAAACATTACTTAGTTTTCAAAACTGGTTGTTTTAATCGATATAAACAAGCTTTAAATCGATTAAAAGCACTTATACAACATTTTTCTTACTGTTTTAATTGATTAAATGTCGATTTAATCGATTAAATCAACTTATGTTTCAAACTTTCGAAATTCATCACTGTTTTAATCGATTAAAACGTTATTTTAATCGATTAAAACTAGTAACAAGATCATTTTAATCGATTTCGTCCTGTTTTTAATTGGTTATTACTCTGGGAAAGAAAAGAATTAAAGGCTTTAGTTAATGGTTGTTCCTGTAACATGCTACTAAAGCATGATTCCCTTATCTTTACACGTATTAATTGTATTCATTACAAACGTGTTAATGAAGATAAGTTTGAATCAACTTTGATTGATCTTTATATGAGTAAAGTATCTTGTTCTTACTGTTTTTCAAAAACTAAACTTTGCCATGCATTGTATTTGCTTTGTTCCTCTGTTCCCTATTTTTTGATGAAGTTAAAAGGGGGAGAAATATTGCTTTGTTTTTATAATTGATTTCTCTTATTTAGGGGGAGTAGCAATATAGGGGGAGAAATGGGAAAATCATTATTTTTTGAATACTCACTAATCTATATATTCAAGTGACTTCTTCTGCAGAGTTATTATTCAAAGAGGTGTTTGTCTTCATCAAATAAGGGGAGACTGAAAATGATGAAGATCTTATTGAACTACTTTGGCAAAGATCTTGTCGATTTGATGAAGTCAAAAATGAAGTCAAAGGCTACTTTGTGGCAGTCAAAAGTCACTTAGATAAAAGAGTAGTAGGATTAGTGAGTCTACATCTCTGCTTAGGTATAATCATTTTTATCTCTCTACTGCATGAGGTTTCTTCATTTAAAAGATTTTGCAAAATGCCTCTAAAAAGCGATTAATCGGTTCAAAACAAAGTATTTTGGTAAAAGATTTTTTAATTAACTATTTTAACTAATAACATATAAGCTTTATCAAATAAAATGTTCTTAACACTTTTGTAACAGGTTTTTAACTGATATGTTTTCGAAATAATCGATTGTTTTCATTAAAGGAAGTTTTGAAAACCTTCTGACAATGTTTTAACTTATATAGTTTCGAAATAATCAATTAAAATCACTTAAAATGTTCAGGGAAGTGTTCTGGTAGTATTTTAATCGATATAACTTCGAAATAATCGATAAAAATCACTTGGAGTATTTGTTAATCGATGTAATCCAGCATATGATCGATCAAAATGAGTTTATGATCGATCAGAATGAGTTTTTGAACGATCAAAATAATTTTAATCGATTAAAATGTGATTTAATCGATTAAACACAACTTAAGAAAATTTCTACTAAGCGTTTTAATCGATTAAAACAAATTATTATCAGTTAAAATCACTTAGAAAAGTTTATAAGAATATTTTGCAGTATTTCAATCGATTGAAAGAGCGAATCAATCGATTAAAATAGTTTGGAGGATTTTTTACAAAGAGTTTTAATTGATATAAACGGTGTCGTATCGGTTAAAACAAATCTGGAAAATAATCAAGAACATTTTAATAGATTAAAAGAAGTTTTAACAGATTAAAACAAGACTTTTAACATATTAAAAGATTATTTTAACAGATTAAATAAACTAGCGAGTTTTGAAAATCTTCTATATAAATAGAGTTGCTTGAACTTTTTAAAACACATCTTTTAGCAATCAATTAAGCAAGCATAAGTGCTACTTTCAAGAAAGAATCGCGCTAGTTTTTGTGAAGTTCATAGGAGTTCTTTCTTGAGGCAAAATTGCATTCTTTTGGAGAAGAAACACATACTGCAGAGTTGCATAAATCTGGTTTGAGCGTTCTAAGTTTCTTCTATTTGTTTTTTTACTTTCTTTACTGTATTGTGGGTGACTCGGAATTGTGGGCACTTGGTTTCGTAGGCTGGAATTTGGTCTGCAGGGTTGGTCAAGAACTGGAATTTGGTTCTTGGTGAAGGTTTAGGTGCGGGAACTCGGAATTGTGGTTCTTGTGGTAGATTGAGTGAGATTAAAGTTGTAATCCGTAAAATGTTCAATCTAGTGGAACCCAGCTGGAATTTGGCTGGAGACTGGACGTAGCCCCGGGATTGGGTGAACCAGTATAAATCTTGGTTGTATCTTTCTAAACCTTTCTCTCCTTTAATTCAGTCACTGCATTTAGTTCTGATTGCTTGTTGTATGTGATTCAAGAACTGATCTGAAATCTTAATCTTTGAAATAGATAATCTGTAATTTGCGAAAATCTTTTAAAGATCAATTCACCCCCCCCCCCCCTCTTGATCTTAGCCTACATTTCTAACACATCTTTCGTGTTTTGTGTTAGTTTAACTTGTTTTGCAGACATGTCAAATTCCTCATCAGAGAAGGCAAGCAATGTGGGGGCATCTAATGAAGGACAAATACGAGGTCCAGCGGAACAAACTCTAGTGGCATTAATTAAAGAAATGGAATTGTCTCGGAAGGAAAGTGAAAGACATTTGAATGAGACAATCCAAAGACTAGAAGCTGAGAAGTCCCAAAGAGAGAGAAGACATTCATACTCACCAAGTTCCCAAGAGGAAGAAGATAGGAGATACCATGGAAGGAGGCAATCTAGGCGCACCAACACTCCAAGAAGGAACAACATTAAGATACCCAAGTTCTACGGAGATAATGATCCAGAAGTCTACCTAGACTGGGAGGCTAAAGTGGACCAAATCTTTAATGTAAACCCAGTAGGGGACCAAGAACAAGTAGATTTAGTTGTAGTAGAATTTGAGGGATATGCCATGACTTGGTGGCATAAGGTTTGTAACGATAATTACCAAGGGTCACCTGCGGCTTCTTGGATGGACATTAAACATTTAATGCACGCTAGATTTGTTCCTTCCTACTATAGGAGGGAGCTCTTGTTGAAGCTTCAACGGCTTCAACATGGTAATATGTGTGTGAATGATTACTTCAAGACGCTAGAATCTTTGCTACTTAGGGTCGGTATGCATGATGAAACTAATGAGACTAAGGTAGCTAGGTTTGTTAGTGGTCTTAGAAGAGATATCCAGGACTTAGTAGAATTATACGAATACTCCTCAATTGAAAATGTTTTACATCTTGCCCTTAAAATTGAAGCTCAATTGAAAAGAAAAGATGGGGCTAAAAGGATTTATTCGCATAATGACTACTACAATTCAAATTGGAAGGACAAGGGCAAGGAAAAGGAAAAACCAAAGAGAAACCCTTCCAAAGCTCTCCAAGAGGTGCCCCCTAAGGGAAACCCTTCAAGGAACACCACTCCTAACACTTGCGCGCATCAAAGGACTAGTTCCATAAAATGTTTCAAATGTCTTGGGTATGGGCATATTGCTTCAAACTGCCCTACCAAAAGGACTATGATTTTGAGCGCAAATGGAGATGTCGAGAGTGAACATTCCTCCTCATCTGAAAATAATTCCTCTAAACACTCTTCCTCAAGCGATGAAGAGATCACACCTTGTGAAAGCAATTTGTTAATGGTAAGGCGGATGTTGGGTCAAGTCCAGAAGGATCTTGACAATACTCAAAGAGAAAATATTTTTCACACCCGTTGTCTTATTAATGACAAATTGTATTCACTCATCATCGATGGGGGAAATTGTGTGAATGTTGCTAGCACGAAGGTAGTAGACAAGCTTGGTTTACCCACTACTCCTCATGCCAAGCCATACAAACTTTCCTGGCTTAGTGAGGAAGGCGAGATAAAGGTCAATAAACAAGTCCTCATTAGCTTTGTCATTGGGAACTATAAAGATGAGGTTCTTTGTGATGTTGTGCCAATGGAAGCATCCCATATGTTACTTGGTAGGCCATGGCAATTTGATAAACAAACCTTTCATGACGGCTATACAAACAAGTTTTCTTTTAACTTCCAAGGGCGCAAGATCACTTTGAAACCCCTTTCCCCTCAAAAAGTTAGTAAGGATCAAGAAAAAATGTAAAAAAGGAGAAAAGAAGAAAACGACACAAAGAGAGAAAAAAAAAAAGAGAAGGGGTCAACCTCCAAGGCGAAGGGCATCATGATCTCCTACAAGGGGATTAAGAAGGTACTTTTAGCTCATAAACCCCTACTCTTAGCATATCCTCCTCTAGGTTCTTCCCCTGCATTTCATGAACAATCTCCAAGTTTGTCCAAGAGTGTAGAGTTAGTATTGGATGAATTTCAGGATGTTATTCAAGAACCTCCTAAGGGGCTTCCACCTCTAAGGGGGATCGAACATCAAATAGACTTCTTACCTGGTTCATCCATTCCTAACCGGCCAGCTTATAGGGCAAACCCAGAAGAGTCTAGAGAGATTGAAAGGCAAGTTGAGGAATTAGAAGTTAAGGGTTGGGTCCAAGATAGCATGAGTCCTTGTGCAATGCCAGTAATTCTCGTCCCCAAAAAAGATGGGAGTTGGCGGATGTGCACGGACTGTAGGGAAATCAATAATATAATTGTTAAGTATAGGCACCCAATTCCAAGGCTGGATGACTTGCTAGATGAGTTACATGGAGCTTCCGTGGTTTCCAAAATTGATCTGAAGAGCGAATATAATCAAATTAGAATCAAAGAAGGAGATGAATGGAAAACCACTTTCAAGACCAAATTTGGATTATACGAATGGTTGGTCATGCCCTTTGGCCTAACCAATGCTCCGAGTACATTCATGCGGCTAATGCATCACGTGCTCCGGTCTTTTATAGGCAAGTTTGTAGTGGTATACTTTGATGACATCTTAGTCTATAGCATGTCTGAGGAAGAGCATGTGTATCATCTTAGGAGTGTACTTGAAACCCTTAGGAAAGAGACCTTGTATGCAAATAGGGAGAAGTGCATTTTTGGCATGGATCATGTAGTCTTCCTAGGGTTTGTAGTGAGTTCAAAGGGAGTCCAAGTGGACGAAGAAAAAGTGGCAGCAATTAGAGATTGGCCAACTCCCACAAATGTGAGTGAAGTGAGGAGTTTTCATGGGTTGGCTAGTTTCTATAGAAGATTTGTTAAAGATTTTAGTACAATTGCAGCCCCTTTGAATGAAATAGTGAAGAAGGTTGTGGGTTTTCAATGGGGCAAGGATCAGGAAAATGTTTTTCAAACACTTAAAGAAAAACTTATCAATGCACCACTCCTAGCCCTTCCAAACTTCACCAAGTCATTTGAGGTTGAGTTTGATGCTTCAAATATAAGCATTGGGACAGTCTTGCTTCAGGAAGGCCACCCCATAGCTTACTTCAGTGAGAAGCTGAAAGGGAGTCATCTCAACTACTCCACCTATGACAGAGTTATATGCTCTTGTTAGGGCTTTACAAACTTGACAACATTATCTTCTTCCAAATGAGTTTGTGGTCCATAGTGATCATGAATCTCTTAAATTTTTGAAAGGCCAAAGCAAACTTAGCAAGAGACATGCTAGGTGGGTAGAGTTCATTGAGCAATTTCCTTATGTGATCAAACACAATCAAGGGAGGAGTAACATAGTGGCTGATGCTCTATCAAGGAGACATACTTTGTTAAGCCTTTTAGAAACAAAAATTTTTAAGCTTTGATCATATTCGGGAACTGTATCCTAGAGATGATGACTTTTCCAAGATTTACAGTAAATGCCTAAAGGGGGGTCATAAGGACTTTTACATTCACAAAGACTATCTTTTCAAAGGAAAAAGGATTTGTGTACCCTAGGGGTCCTTAAGGGCTTCACTTGTCAAGGAGTCTCATGAGGGTGGTTTAATGGGACATTTTGGGGTGTCTAAGACTTTAGAAATCCTTAGTGAACACTTTTACTGGCCACACATGAAGAGACATGTTGAAAAATTTTGTGAAAACTGCATTGCATGTAAGAAAGCCAAGTCTAGGGCCCAACCTCATGGACTTTACACCCCTTTGCCCATTCCTACTTCGCCTTGGGTAGACATATCCATGGATTTTGTACTTGGGCTTCCAAGGACAAAGTGAGGAATGGATTCCATCTTTGTGGTAGTGGATCGATTTTCAAAAATGGCCCATTTTATCCCCTGCCACAAGACGGACGATGCATGCCTAGTTGCAAATCTCTTCTTTAGAGAAGTTGTTAGATTGCATGGGATACCAAGGACAATTGTATCTGATAGAGATACTAAGTTCTTGAGTCACATTTGGAGGACACTATGGGGAAAACTTGGAACTAAACTCCTTTTTTCAACCACTTGCCACCCCCAAACAGATGGTCAAACAGAAGTAGTAAATAGAACTTTGTCTCAACTATTAAGATGCATGATTTCTAGGAACCCCAAAGAGTGGGAGAACATAATTCCCCATGTAGAGTTTGCATATAACTGGGTGGTTCATTCCACTACCTCCCACTCTCCTTTTGAGGTCGTTTATGGATTTAATCCCTTAACACCTTTAGACCTCCTTCCTCTACCTACCCATGAAGCTTGGACTAGCCAAGATGGTATAGAAAAATCTAAGATCATTAAGGACCTGCATGCCCGAGTTAGAGCCAACATCGAGAGGAAAGTAGGTCACTATAGCAAGCATGTCAATAAGGGGAGAAAAGAAGTCATCTTCCAACCTGGAGATTGGGTATGGCTTCACTTGAGAAAGGAGCAGTTCCCGACTCAAAGGAAGTCCAAACTTAAACCCCGAGGTGACGGACCTTTCCAAATAGTTAGGAAAATAAACAATAATGCTTATGAGTTAGATCTACCAGCCGAATATAACATTAGTAACTTTTTTAATGTTGGTGATCTTACTCCTTTTGATGCAGGTTTTGCAAATTTGTGGACGAATTCTCTCCAAGGAGGAGAGGATGATGAGTCCCTAGTTGCCCCAGAGGCGGGAGAGGTCATCCCTAGGAGGGTTACTAGAAGTATGACTAGAAGGGAGACCTCCTCTTTACCTTCCATTTTGAATTTACTTAGTATCTTTACTTAGTATTTTCTTTTTCTAAGTTTTTCACTTATTTTCCCTTTCTTTTTGTAGGCTCACTTTTTGCACCTCCTTTTTGAAGAATACCACCTTTTTTTGGTGGAAAAGAAGCCTTGGATCCATAGGATACATGCATGGGCAGCCCAAAGGTGTAGGACACTCCTTTTTCATGTCCTACACCCCTTTTTGGAGAGGAAGAAGCTTAGGATGCGGGATTGGTTGGTTTGGGACAACCCAAAAGGAAACACACCTCTTTTTTCATGTTCTCCACACCCTTAGAGGTATTTTTGGTGGGCTAGAACGAATTTAACGTATTTGGACCATGGAGACTCTAGCCTTTAGGTTTAGGTTAAGTTTATGTCTCCTTTTATAATTCCATCTAGGTCCCTCCCTCAAAAGCCTATAAATAGAAGGCTTCCCCTCATGTAATGAGGTTGAACATTTATGAAAAGTTTGTGAGGTTTCTTAGAGTGTTCCATCTCTTTGAGTGTCTTATCTTGAACCTTGGTTCAAGTGGCGGCAACCACCACTTATCTAGGGTGGCTCGTCCCCTAGTAGCGTGCCAACACTCCACCACCACCATAATTCTCTTCTCTTCCTCTTTTCTTCTTTATTTCTTCCCTTCATTTATTTATCCAACGGGCTGGTCCAATTTTCCAGCCCTTGTCTTTATTCTTTTCTAGTTTCATTCCATCTCTTACTCCCTCCATAATCCTTGGAAATGAACTTTCACATCTAGATAGGCAACTATCTTAATGTCCAATGGGAATTTTCCTTGGGTATGCTTACTTTATTGCTTAAAATTTTGCACCTTATCTTCTTACAATTTTGCACCTTACTTTATTTTACATCATACAGTGTAGCCAACCTTGGCCAGCCATGCTTCTAAATCCCTTTGTAAATCCTTCTGTAAAAAATAAACAATTTGTTCATATCAATAAAATTGTCTTTCATTTATTTTCTCTTGACCAAATTATGAAAATGCCTCTGTGTTAAATAACCAATACAAGAAATCATAAGAAAATAAAGGAAAAAGAATAAAAGTCTGCTAGGAAAAATTCTAGGAAAAATAAAGGAAGCCCGCTAGATCGAAAACCCCAAAAAGGGGCGGTATAGGCAAAAGATAGGGCTAAAACAAAAAAAAATACGCGAACGAAGGAACCCGTCAGCATCCAACAACCAATGAGAAAGGACAATCACTTCTCTAAATGCATCTAATAAGAAAATGGAATGCATTTAAAGCATTCATACACGAATAGTCGCACAGGACGACTTTGTCAAAATCATGAAAATTAAAACCTTTTTAATCATGCATGAGGAGACTAGCTTCATGTTTGTGATCGAAAAATAGGAAGCACCGAGACCAAGTCTCCAAATAATGCTTTCCCTCAAGAAAGCAGAGCAAGTCTCCACAAAAAAACTAATAAGAGTGTCTAGAACAATAAACTTCGACTATTATACTTCCACCAAATAAGGAAAAGGCAACATTCAAACCAAAACGCAGCCAATAGAAAGGCTTTATCCCCAAACGGATTAGCCTACTCAAACCGAAAGCCTTCACTTCCAATGAAGTAATCCTCCAATTGAGAGGCATCGTCCAAATTGACAAATCCCCCAATGGATTCTTGTCTACTTCAGAGGAATTTACCAAGAATCTCCGGAAGTCAACAAACCAGATGACTACACAAGAAGAGTTAAGAGCAATCACTCCCCATGGAGTTAGCACATGAGCTAGAGCAGTAAGCCGCCACCACATACATTGTCCGAAGAATAAGCTCCGTTGTAAGGGAGTGTCCTGAAGACAAGTACTGACGCATGAACTAGAGTAGTATGTCGCCACCACCTTCTCTATCGGAAGGATCAACCATCACAATAAAAGTGGCATCAGAAGATAAAGTTCTACACATCATCTAGAGGATCGGCTCTGTCGCAAAGGAGTATCTGAGAGATACAATCTGCCATCATCATCTGACAGATCAGCTCCGCTACAAAGGAGTATCTTGAAGGAGGGATGCACATCATCCGAAGGATCAACCCTGTTACAAAAGGGTATCCAGAAGATACAACCCGCCTCTACTATCCTAAGGGTCAGCCTCCGCAACATGGGAGCATCCTGAAGACAAGAGTTCACCACCTAAGGGGTCAGCTACCCCACCGAAGGAGCATCCCGAAGCTTCACACATATCGTCCGAAGGGTCAACCTCCACAGCAAGGAAGCATCCTGAAGACAACACCAGACTACATT
This sequence comes from Sphenostylis stenocarpa, assembly GCA_963425845.1. Lineage (NCBI taxonomy): Eukaryota > Viridiplantae > Streptophyta > Magnoliopsida > Fabales > Fabaceae > Sphenostylis > Sphenostylis stenocarpa. Next base: position 26,847,308 of record OY731400.1, on the reverse strand, counting down.
CACAGTCCCGAGGGTCAGCTACCATGACTAGAGGAGCATCCAGAGGACAACCGGGCAAGAGGGTTAACTCCTTCACCCACCAATCGACCTTATGGTACATTACCCATAAGTCAATTGGTCGAGTGAAGGGGGCAGTTGTAGACCCCAAATCTTGTCTGGCTTCCCAATAAAGCAAGAGATCGCCCGTTTCGAAGATGGTCAAGACTTTATTAAGTCCCTAGTAGCTTTTTCTAGGTTCCATTTAAGAAAGAAAGGGTTTTTAGAGGAAATAAAAATTGGAAAATTCGTCGGAGACAACAGATGGTTGTCCAGGACAGTTAGATGGTCGTCCATGCCAACTTTAAGGCTATGGACGACCGTCCACCTAGCTTGGACGACTGTCCATTACAACTTTTGGCCATGGACGACCGTCAACGTAGGGTGGACGATAGTCCTTGGCCACTTTTTGCCATGGACGACCATCCACTAAGTCCAGACGGCTGTCCAATTTTTTTTGGTGCGGTTCCCTATAAATAGGAGCTCTCATTCCTCGAAATTTCACACTTTTTCACTCCTACCACTCTTTAGGAAGCCTTTTGACACTTTTGAGTGACTCTGAGCATTATTCCAGAGTTTGAGTGAGCTTTCCAATTTTTGTTTAAAGTAGAAATCGGTTAAGGAAGTCTCCTATTGAGACGTCCGACCGTCGGTAGAGTGACTTTTCTTTCTTTTGCGGGAGGAGCGTGCCTGTAGAGTGCGGGGACTGCCAAAAAGTCTCCTCAAGTTTTGAAGGGTTAATATAAAGCTGGCTTCAGAGGTTCCTTCCTTATTCTCTCTCTCTTTTACTGCTTTCTTTATCATTTTCTTTGTGTGCATTAGATAATAGGGTCATGTAGTCATTTAAATTCTACAAGTAGATAGAATAATAGGGTAAAAGCATAATTTCTTTAAGTATTTATTTTCTAAACTAGTCCATCATAGGGAACCCGAAAGTGGCGTTGTGGGGTGCTAACACCTTCCCCACACATAACTAACTCCCTTACCCGACTCTGGTTGTAATGGCAAAAGTCGATTTTTTTCTAAAACCACTGCCTTCTTCTTTTTTCACCTTTTTCAGTGTTTAAGGTTAAAACACTAATGGCGACTCCTCGAACCTTTTCGAAAATCTCGCCTCTAGATCCAACCCGGTTATCGGACAACCTAAAGGCGTTGAACCACTTCTTTCAAAAAACGCGAGTCAATCTAAGTTATCGCGTCGTTCTAACCGCCTCTTTTGACGGTGGCGACAATTATGATCATAATCGTCGTTGAATCGTTGTGTCCTAACATGCTTATGACAAGAGTCATGGTATTAACCATCATCATATCATTATTTTATAATATATATATATATATATATATATATATATATATATATATATATATATAATAGGTTATATGACTTTATACCCATTACCTGCATATTCAATCAATCCAAGTATAATACAACACAAATATTTAACATATTTACATTACATAAGCAATCATAAATATGTACAATAGACAATATTTAATACAGTTTGGGTAGAATCCTATAAAGTCATTCTAAACATCTACAATATATAAGAATAATCAATCAAATATCCTAATGTTTTACCAAAAAGTCATCATCATATACATAATATTATTTTACCAAAAAGTCAATTATCCTAATGTGTTAATCAAGTTGATGAAGTTTGTTGATCATGTGTGTTTAATAAATTCTATGACATTTATATTCATGGGAGATGTGCCCATAAAAAACTACAATATATTTAAAAAAAATTATAAGTATAATTGTAACTAACTTTTTGGTGTATAATTATCTTTAAACATATATTTATCTTACCTAATCCCAAAACTCTTTCTATTCTTGTTTGGACAATGGTCGTCATCCATTCCATTATATAGTAGTCATATCTTTTAGTTTGTCTGTTACACTATAACTCAAAATATAGAACTTAAATTAGTTTGTAAATAAAAAAATAAACCAAAATAAATATTTGTGATTATATCTTTAGAACCAACCAGGTGAGCTTATGTGATCTTTCACTTAGCCTACACTCATTATGTTATATCCAATAAAAACACTAATAACATATACACTTAGATAAAACATAAAAACATAATTGAAATATAATTAACTATAAAAAGAACAAAATTTTGTTAACAATCTACTATTTGTTTAAGGAATATACGTAGGTGGCTTTTTTGTGCAACGAACAAAACTATGCAACTGTGTTATCAACCATAGATATGATAAACAATTGTCAATGACGACTATACATTGAAAAGTGTTGAAATTATAGTAATACAAAAATAGCATTTTATGACTACATATTATGACGATTCTAATTCGCCATTATAATAAGTTGGACGGTGACAATTTTGTAATTAAAACTTACTTTTTATGACGGTTCAATTTTGAGTCAACATAAAAAATATTTTTTATGTCGATTCAAAGTAAATACATTCTATGTCGATTCATTTTTGAATTATTATAGTATGTATTATTATGATGGTTTAATTTTGAACTGACATAGAAAGTGACTTTGTCAATTATAAATATGAGGTATTTTCTATGTCTGTTAAAAATTAAACCGTCATAGTAAATACTTACTATGATAATGACATAGAAAGGACTTATTATGATGGTTCAGAATTGAATCATCATAAAAAGTGTCTAGGTTTAAATTTTTCTTATTCGTTTTATCCTCTTCATCTTTCTTATTTTACATTTTTTCCGTTAGAAGTTAGAGAACTCCATTCAACTTCTTTCTTTTGTTTCATTGTCTCCTCATCACATTCATCTACTTTTATCTTCCTTATGATTGCATCACCACTTCCTACAATATTGCTTCTTCCTCATTTACAACAAAGGTAATATATGAAAAGATTGTCTCATTTTTTTTGTATTAGTTTGTATTTCATGATTTGGTTTAAATAAGTGTTCTAATAAATGTTAGATTGCAATTGTTATTATGAATTTTCACTACTACAGAAAACACTTACTACGACAGCATCCAACGTCGGTTTTTATGAAGACCGACGTTGTACAAGATACGGTGGCAAACTTTTAATTAAGAAACAATATTTAACGTCGGTTATAAAAAATCTGACATAGTAACGGAAAAATAACGTCGGTTAGATGACAGACGACGTTAAATGTTTAAATTTAACGTCGGTTATATATAACCGACGTTGAAATCCCAAAATCAACGTCGGTTCCATGATTTACCCGGCGTCGAAAGCATTATCCACGTCGGGTTTTTTAATAACCGACGTTGAATGTCCTATGATACCTAGACTCCAAGGCGCGCAGTTGTTCTTCTGCTTCTTCTTCGTGCCCACATACCTCCCTCCTTCTGCTTCTTCTTCGTGCCCACATACCTCCCTCCTTCAGTCCTCACTGTCGTACACTGCTACCTCAGTTCGCTGTGGTCTGCTGCCTCAGTCCTCACTGCCGTGCTCTGCCCCCTCGCCGCCCCTTCGCCCCCCACTCGCCGTGCTCTTACGCGGCGTACCCTCGTTGTTGCCGTGTGTGTGGTAGCCCTCGTTTCCCTAAGGAAACCCTTTCTCATCAGGTTAGATTAAGTTGTATGGATGATTTACAGCATGCATTTAACATAAATATGGATTATTTAGAGCATTTCCTGCGTATGAACATTAGAAAGATGATGGATGATTTTGTATGGTTTGATTTGATATAGGTTCGTTTAGGCTTTTGGAAGTTTATTTTCGGTTTCGAAGCGGTATATACTCTTTCATGTAGATGTACACGTTTTATTTTCCCAATCTTGATGTGGGAAATGAGATGTACACGTTTTTTTTGTATTGTTTTGCTAAACCTTTTCTAATAAACCTTGAATATCTAGGCAAGCCTTTTTGTGTAGTTAGATGGATCGAACTTGGGTCAATGCAAGTCGCATGTCAGAAGAGTATGAGAATGGAGTTGACTCCTTTTTGAAATTTGTTGAACAAAATGCTCCCAAAATGAATGGAAAAATCTATTGCCCATGCGTTAATTGTGTAAATGGCAGAGTACAAGAGATGGACACAACGCGGGAACATCTTATTTGCGATGGGATGATGAAGAATTACACCATATGGACATGGCACGGTGAAGTGCTTGATATTCCAACAGTATCACAAACTATTGAGGATGATGTAACCTGCGAAGATCGAATAGAGGACATGCTTTGTGATGTGGGTCAAGAGAGCTTTCTTGAAGCACATGCATCTATATATGATACATTGAGGACCGATTCAGAGACACCTTTGTATCCCGGATGTACAACTTTCACACGGTTGTCATCTGTGTTAAGATTGGTCAATCTAAAAGCAAAATTTGGTTGGAGTGATACAAGTTTTAATGAATTACTCCAACTTTTGAAGGAGATGCTCCCAGACAATAACACCTTGTCGGACCGTATGTATGAAGCGAAGAAGATACTATGTCCGATGGGTTTAGAATATAGGAAGATACATGCTTGCCCTAATGATTGTGTGTTATACAGGAAAGAATTCTCATCTTTAGACCAATGTCCAACATGTGGTGTATCACGTTACAAAGCGAAGGATGGTGATGATTGTAGTCAGGAGAGTGGTAAAAAACGTCCTCCTGCAAAATTTTTATGGTATCTTCCAATAATTCCAAGATTTAGGCGGTTGTACGTTCACGAAGATGCTGAAAATTTAATTTGGCATTCAAAGAGAAAAACATGTGATGGGCAAATGCGACATCCATCTGACTCTCCCCAATGGAAGAATTTTGACCGTCTATTTCCAAGTTTTGGTAGTGATGCAAGAAACCTTAGACTTGGATTAGCAACAGATGGGATGAATCCTTTTGGAAATTTAAGTAGTAACCATAGTTCATGGCCTGTTTTATTGATGATTTACAATCTTCCACCATGGTTATGCATGAAGCGCAAATATGTCATGTTGTGTATGATGATTTCAGGTCCAAGACAGCCAGGAAATGACATAGATGTGTATTTGAGTCCTTTGATAGAAGACTTAACACTATTATGGGAGGAAGGAGTAGATGCGTTTGATGGGTATCAGCAGCAGAAGTTTAAGTTGCATGCAATGTTATTTTGTACCATTAATGACTTCCTGCCTATGGAAACTTGAGTGGGTATAGTGTGAAGGGGCATTATGCTTGTCCTATTTGTGAAGAAGAGACCAGTTATATACAATTGAAACATGGAAAGAAGACAGCTTTATAACGAAGTACAGAAAATTTCTCCTGCATGACCATCCATACCGTAGACTGAAGAAAGCTTTTAATGGCATACAGGAGGATGAAATTGCCAGAGAACCATTGACTGGTTTAGAAGTTTACAATCGAGTGAAGAACATAAGCATTACATTTGGAAAGACCCAAAAAAGGTCTTCTGACAAGAACATGTGGAAGAAGAGATCAATTTTCTTTGATCTTCCATATTGGAGCCATTTAGAAGTACGACATTGTATTGATGTTATGCATGTGGAGAAGAATGTATGTGATAGTCTCATTGGCACATTGTTAAACATTCAAGGAAAGTCAAAGGATAGGATCAAAGCACGTCAAGACCTTTGTGAGATGGGAATACGTCCTGAATTACATCCAAGGCCTGAAGGCAATAGAACATATCTACCACCATCATGTCACACCTTGTCAAAGAAGGAGAAACGTAGTTTATGTCATTGTCTTGTAAGTATTAAAGTGCCACAAGGATACTCTTCAAATATTAAGAGTCTTGTATCCATGAAAGATCTGAAGTTAATTGGATTAAAGTCCTATGATTGTCACGTTTTGATGCAATAGTTGTTACCCATGGCTATACGTAACATATTGCCTAAGAATGTTAGACATGCCATTATGCGACTATGTTTTTTCTTCAATTCTATTTGTGCCAAGGTTATCGATGAAAAATCACTAGATGAGTTGGAAAATGAGGCTACGGTTGTGCTATGTCAATTGGAGATGTATTTTCCTCCATCATTCTTTGATATAATGATTCACTTAATAGTTCATGTTGTGATGGAGATACGAATTTGTGGGCCGGTTTATTTGAGGTGGATGTACCCAATTGAGCGATACATGAAGATCTTCAAAGGGTATTCTAAAAATCCATACAGACCTGAAGCTTCAATTGTTGAGCGGTATATTGCAGAAGAAGCCATAGAATTTTGTTCAGATTACTTGGCAAGAGTCGTACCTGTGGGTGTACCTAGAAATCGTCATGATGATAGGCTAAATGGTAAGGGAACTCATGGTATTAGAATTCAAACAAAAGATCATGTAGAGTTGACCACCGCCCACTTGTATATTTTGAACAATACAGAAGAGGTCATTCCTTACATAGATGCGCATAAAGCAATGTTAAAGGACCTAAACCCCAAAATGGGTGAAAGGTGGTTGATGAAAGAGCATAACAACAACTTTATCAATTGGTTTCAAAGCAAAATATTTTCAAGTGACAATGCCTCCGATACACTCGAAATGGCTAGCACATGGGCCTAGATATAATGTTATAACTTGGCAAGGGTATGACATTAACAAATACTCATTCTATACGAAGGCACAAGATGACAAAAGTACAGATCCAGAATAGTGGAGTATCTATTGAGGCAACATCTATGCACTTTTCTAGTGCAAAGGACAAAAACCCCATCATGGCATCAATTAGTTACTTTGGAGTCATTGAGGAGATTTGGGAGGTCGACTATACTAAATTCAAAGTGCCTTTATTTAAATGTAAATGGGTTGATAGCAATACCTGGTGTCCAAAGAGACCAAATGGGATTTACTTTGATTGATATAAACAAGATTGGTCATAAGGAAGAACCCTTCATAATGGCATACCAGGCAAAACAAGTGTTTTATGTCACTGATCCATCAAATGATAGGTGGTCAGTTATCCTCAAAGGAAAAATGATTGATGTCACAAATGAGAATGGAGAAGAATTAGATGATTTTATTAACATTCAAAATTCACCACGGTTGCCTATTGCTATATCCCAATTGGAAGAGGACTTTGTTCATGCTACTCGCAATGACCATGATGAAGGCATATGGGAAAATATTAATACAATCTAAGTTATGTTTCTATTTGTTTATTTTTTTAACATGTAATTGAGGAGACTTTGCATGTGTATTGATATAATTCTATGTTTTTTTCATTACAAGTAAATGGCATGTCCTTCACCATCTCCTCCACCATCTCCACCACCATCTCCTCAGGCATCTGGAAAGACATTTTCCAGTAAGAGGAGTCGACAATCTACACGGTTGAAAGGCTTGACCGTTAGACACATATCCGGCCGGAAGTTATCTCGTGTCTGTTGATCCTAGGACCGGCAAGGTGTCAGGTCCCTTTAGTACCCAATTTAGTAGCTACTTGGGTACACTAGCTAGAGAAAAGGTATTTATTCTATTTCAAAGTTAATTTCATTTCAAATATATTGTTGATACTTTTGTTGTTTATGTTGTGTAGATATCTATTCTCCATCCTACTTGGGATCATGTGGAGGAAACTGTGAAGAACTTGTTATGGCAAGATCTTCTTGTAAGTATGTGTATTTAGTTGTTTATATTATTTATACATTATTATCAATTGGTTAACTAAAACTTGTTTGCTACTCGTAGGAACACTTTGATATAGTCAATTCGAGGATGTGAGGAGGAAGATAATGACAGACCATAACAAAAATGTGGAGACAGTTCAAGTCCACATTGACCACTAAATGGGTGTATGCCGAGGACAAATTTAGGAAGGGATTAACCCCTTGCCAAAGATATGGCATAGATGAGGACACTTGGAAGAAGTTTGTACATAGTAGGACTGGTTCGAGTGGGAGGTAATGTTAATTGCTTAATTGACTTGAACATTTTATAATGAGTTGTGTATCTAATATTGTGTTCAATTATGTTGCAGGAAAGAAGACAAAAAGTAAAAAACATTCAGAGCAAGAATGTCGCCCCCCACCTTCTGTCTCGTGGTGGGTACGACCTATTGACAAAGAAGATGATGGAGGAGAAGATGAGACTTCGACAGTCAGAGTTAGCCTCTTCTGGTTTAAGCGAAGAGCATATTCCTCCACCATCTCCTCCAAAACGTCACCAGAAGTGGAAGAGGGCTCGTACAAAGCCTTCTGGTGACATGACATCGCAGGAAGCCCGAGAAATTGCCGCTCGGATTGTAAGTAAAAGAAGTTAATTTACTTTGAATTAGTTATATGTAACTTGTTCATTAATAAAATTAACTTTTATAATGTAGGATGCCTTGGAGGAGCAAGTGTACACAGGGAACTTTCATCCCTTCCGGTCGTCAGGATATCTTGACCACTCGCTATTGGATGACCAGAACATCTAGGTCGTGTTCGAGCTGTTGGCCAAGGTGTGGGTGTCCGACAGTATTTTGGACCACCATCACAAGATATCCGCACCTCCACATCCCTGAGCCAAGAAGATATTGCTGCCTTGGAGATGGCTCTCACAGAGAAATTGACACCAGCCATCGGGGCAAAATTGGAGGAAGAGTTGACTCCGCCATCAGCCGCACGACTTGAGGAGACCATCACCGCACGTGTGCGGAGCAGCTTCTCGCGTATGACCTCCATGGGTACTTCATTTGCTGATGTTCATCCTCCATCGGTGCATTTTCAACCACAAATTGGTACTTGACTTATGTTTCTAAAATCTTAGTCCTTATTGGAATTTACTGTATTTGTAGGTCCAAGAGTTAGCGCAAAGGGCAGTTGTGTTGAATCCACTATCGAGGTCACACCTGAGGTGGCATCTATTCATCCTGAATCCACAAAGGATGATCGATATGGCTTGTGGGTTGAGGTAGATGAAGGTCTAAGGCTAGTGGCCCATGGATTAGTTCATGAAGGGGCTTCAACCATCCACAATGTGCCTTTGGATCCTAACTTGGTCAAAGTAGTGGTTGAAAAGGTGGTTGACGCTGCGGCTAGTGTCCCTATCCCCACCGAAGAGGCGCGAGACAGTGGGCCAAGCCCTTCGGACCTTCATTACTTGGCCCCGACATTTAGTTAGGTCAATAATGGCAAAGGTATGTATATGTATGGTTATAATACATCTAACACATAAATAAATTGATTTATTGTTTATGATTATATTTTATAAAATATGTAGGATGTTCGGCAGCCAAAAGACTTGGGTAAAGCTATTGCCACTCCTTCGCATCTAAGGAGAAGACACCAGTTGTGGAGACTTCTCCAAATCCAATTTTTGATCTCTTGTCTCTTTCCCCACAATTGTATCTGCAGTCATTCCAAGTTCCATGGGATTGTACATTATTTGGGATGGCTTCTAGCAATATCCCCCTATACATTTCCCACACTCGATGCCCTGGAGATTGGGATGGGCAATCAATGTCTAAATATAGCTGTTTTACAATTTTGGACATTGTAAGTTCATATCTTTCATGACTCTTTTCATTTTAGTAAATATATAAGCTATAAGTTCACTTAAATTGGCATATTTTAGGATGATGCACGAAATGATAGTGGAGCAGGGCATTGGTCATGTGTATGGATTCTTCGAGCCTCAATCCATACAAAAGTCCGGGAATAAGTGTGATCAAATTCTCGTTACATGCGAATTGGATCACCGATTCTAAAAGAGATATTTACCTTGGAGCATACCATCATTCGTAAGTTATCCCAGCCTCTTCCGGTTTTACACAACTTTTTTTAATAGATTCTAATCATGTGTATATACGAAACCATCGGCAGACTATTAGTTATTTGTCCAAAGCAGAATCTTGTGTGTTGGTTCTCGCTCATTGGGAAGGAAACCTGACATGGAGCTAAAAAATATTGTAAACGAGTAATTATTTCTTATATTATGTCTAAACATCTTGATTATTCTATTTCTAACCCCCTTCTTTTCAATATATAGTGCTCTAAAGGTTTGTAGTACATTAGGTGGAAAACACACAAGTAAAAGCACGACTCCAAATTGGAATTTTATCAAAGTAAGTAGCCTTTATATATATTATACTATCTATTAATTTATGTTCAAATTTAATAGTTATTTTTAACATATTTAGTCATTTTTAGTGTAACAAACAAAATGGAGGATACGAGTGCGGCTACTATGTAATGTATTGGATGTGGCTCATCATTTTTGGTAGCATTCAGGATAGTTGGAATGAGGTAAGTTGAGATTTGCTATTATATTCAATTACTTTATTTTTATTGCTTAGGGTTTACCATTCTATTATTGTGAACTTCTTACGGGCATTTAAAGATATAGAACCTTTGCCTATGGATACTATAGACATGGTTAGAAACAAATGGGCGTAAAAGTTTGTACAAGTAGTTAGGAATAGGATTGATTGATAATTTTTTGTGTATTTTGTACATAATTTGGCTGATTTTGACATATATATCTATCATTTTATATATTAGTGATTAGTTGAAATAAATATACTGTCTGGACTGAGATTACAGCAGGTCATGTACTGTTGGTGGCACTAAAACAGACCTACATTTAAAAAAAAAAAAAGGGATATTCTACGTCGGTTATTGCATTAACCGACGTTGTAACGTCGGTCGCTTGAGCGATATAGAGGTCGCTTGAGCGATACAGAACTCGAGAGTCCCCTTTGTTTGAAGGCTTCGTCGCTCAAGCGAGTACACCGGTCGCTTGAGCGAGAAAGGACTTTCAACGTCGGTTAGTTCAATAACCGACGTAGAATTTACTAATTTCTACGATGGACATTTGGTTAACCGACGTAGATATATATCACTTTCAACGTTGGGTATTCTGAACCGACGTAGAATCCTTTGACATTCAACGACGCCTGAATCAACGACGTCATTGGAACCGACGTTGAATGCCTTCCACACCCGACGTTGAATGATCATTCTGTAGTAGTGTTTGTTTCTTGTGAATGATTTTCATCAAACTTAAGTGAAATTATCTACATTTTATGTTTAATTATTTTTTGTATGTAGATAATGTTTGTATTAAATTTTCAAAATTTGTTATTATACTGAAATTGTTTGATAAAATGTTTGCAAGAAATGTGACTATATTAAAAAAATTGAACACAAGGTTTTCTATGGTGATTATGTTAAAAATTGACATAATAAGTACTTACTATGTCGGTTATTTAACAACCGACATAGAAAGTTATATTTCTATGTCGATTAACCGACATAAAAAGTCTAAAATAATCATCATAAGAATTCTTCCTTAAACTAGTGTTAGTTAAAATTGGAATTGAGCAAAGATAAATTATAAATAGAATGTAATAACTCATAAATATATGGTGCAAAATAAATATCTTTTCCGAATAAAAGAGTATTTATGATGTATGTTTGTGTCTCTACTTTCTTATTACCTCGATGGTTGAATGAGTTGAGAATATAAAAATCCATAAACCTCATCTTTCCTCTCATTCACGCATAATTGAGATACATACCTATAACGAGAGATATAATGATTAATGAATTATTTCAATAGCTAAAATAGTAAGAATCTTAGTTTAAATAACTTACATCATTCACAACTACATAACGAGATATGTTGACCTCTAGATTGTCCAATGCAATCTCTAACATATGTAAATATAATGGGACCTCACTCTTCCTACAAAAAACATGAGAGTCCCTCGGCACCCCAATTGGATAGGTATTAATGATCTTAATAACATCCAACAATGTAAACAAAGGATCACTAGTAGTATATTACTTTTTCTTTTTCTCAATTTTCTGACGTCGTTGTTGCACATAAATAACATTGAGATTAGACATAATATAATAAACAAGAATCAAATGTAAGATTGTTATTGTCATATCATGATGTCTGATATGAGTCTAACTAGATGTCTATGTCAGGTAATTAAAGTTTTAAGTGTTTGTGCCACCATAGGAGAGGGACTGCCACTGCAGGACAAAGACTCATTTACGGGTGAGAGGGACGGAGCAAGTTATGAAGTAGCGAGAGAGGGAGAAGATGTTGAACATTCAAGGACTTGATGTTGCACTTGATGAACATGAAGATTGTTGATTTTGATGATGATTCAATAACACAAAGACTTAGAGTGTTGAAGACTTGTTTTGTATTGTAATAACTGTGTTTCAATTAGATTGAGTCTGTAATATTAGAGTTTAAGATAGCCGGTACATAGTCTGCACCTTAGAAGCTTCAAAAAGCTCAAATATATCATCCAGGCTCGGCTTTAATCGATTAAATAGGGAAATAATCGATTAAAACAGTGAGAAAAATCATTTTCTGTAAAAACTCACTGGTTTAATCGATTAAACCAACTTTTAATCAATTATCAGGCGGTTTAATCGATTAAACCACCTTTTAATCGATTAAAACAGAGAGGTTTGGGTTTTGTTGATATTTGGCTCTGTTTTAATCGATTAATACTTCTTTTAATCGATTATTTCAGTCAGATTTTGATTTTTAACTTCAAATCAAACCTATTTTCGAAAACCCTTTTCCCAAGAACCCTAATTTCGAAAATCCCAATTCCCAAACCCTAATTTCTCTACTTAAACTCTTCTATGGCACTCAGAAAAGAAGAACAACATTTTTCATACAAAAGTTAAGTGTTGTGAGTGCCGAGAACTGTTTGTTGCAAGAAAAAGGGGCTTTCGAACCTGGTGTGGGCTAGAAGCGATAAGAAAATCTAAGTGGAGTTCTTAGTGGATTGTAGACCCCAAATCTTGCCCGGCCTCCAAATAAAGAGAAGAAGACCTCCTATTCGAAGATGGACGAAGCCTAACAAGCCACTAGGAGAGACTATTAGGCCCCATACTAGGATAGGAGGGGTTTTCTGTACAAAAAATAAGTTTTCTCGCCTTTTTGGGACGAGACCGCCGTCTCGAAATCGAGACCGCCGTCTCGTTTGACGAGACAGCGGTCTCGCCAACTGCAAATGGCGAGACGGCGGTCTCGCTTTCCCAGACGGCGGTCTCGCCACCTGTGAAGGACGAGACGACGGTCTCGTTTGGCTAGACGATGGTCTCACCACCTGCGCATGACGAGACGGCGGTCTCGTTTGGCTAGACGGTGGTCTCGACCCTGTCAGACGAGAACGGCGGTCTCGCCATTGCCAGGCGCGAAAACCTATAAATAGGGGCCTCCCCCCCCCCCCTCATTTCCACACACCACACAGTTTCTCCTCCTTCTCTCTAGAATTTCTCTCTCTAGAACCCCTCCGAAGCATTTCCGGAGTTTCTGAGCGTTTCTGAGAGTGTTTTTGAGCGTTTCAAGAGAGTTTTTGAGCGCTGTGTAGAGTGAAGGGCTGCCGCAAAGCACCCTCTTTTGAAGAATTAATAGAAAAGCCTGCTACGAAGGTTTTCTCTTCCTCTTTGTTTATTTACCGCTTTACATAAATTGTGCAAATAGCTATTAGGGCCATGTAGTCATAAATTTAAATTCCACATAATAAAAGGGTAAAAGCGTTATTTTCACCGATTTAAATATTTTTAGATAGCTAGCCTATCATAGGGAACTCGAAAGGGGCGTAGTAAAGGAACTAATACTTCCTTTACACATAACTAACTCCCTTACCCAACTCTGGTTCTAATGACCAAAGTTGATTTTCGAAAACCAACGCCTTTTAAAACCCCTTTTCCGATGTTTCCGGTAAAAACATCGGTGGCGACTCCAAAGAACCCCTCAAAATTAGTCCTTGGGTTAGCCCGGTTATCGGACAACCCAAGGACGACCTTTCGAAAACCTCACCCCTAGGTTAGCCCGGTTATCGGACAACCTAAAGGCGTTGTAACCACCCATAAAAAACGCGAAAAACAAAAAGGGTCGAAACCATCGCGTCGCTCCGACCGCCTCTTTTTAGACGGCGGCGACAGATGGCAACTCCGCTGGAGAAGCCTCGAGAGTTGATCCCATTTAGTGATGGGACGACTTAAAAATAAGTAAACCAAGAAAATAACGTTTTTGCCCTTAACTTGTATTATAACATGTTTTAATGCTTGGCTTTAATAACTGTTGTTTGTTTACACTTACGCAATTGTTTGAAATAAAAATTGTACACAAACCCTTGCACACAACAGTTCCCTCTATACCCGGGGGCAAGTGAGAAAACCATAGGGAGTGGGTGGCAGGTACGGTTCGCTGTAGTGAGGGCCTTGAGCCCACCAGTGTGATCGGAAACCACCACTCAAGGTGATAACCTTCCTCTTTTGGCAACAAGACCGACTATGGCCTTAGTGCTAAGCATGGTCGGACGGCAAGAGAGTGGGGACCCTATAATGGGGGCACCTTGGGGGCCTTAGCCTGGTGAGAATAGTTAGAACCAACCCCGGGCAATGCACTTTCTCGCAGGAAAACCCTACCTCGTGATAAAAATGAAATCTCGCCTGTTCGGGGATGAACAAATTGTGTGTGCATATGTTTGTTGCATTTGTCTGTTGCATAGCATAAGCAAACAAAAAAAAAATCCAAAAATATTTTCAAATAAACACCCTTATCTCGAACGGGCCGCTTCTTTTACCTAGCCTCGGTTTCGTGTTCTTTGTAAGCTAAGTAGCCAACGCCAGCTCCGACATAAGAGATAAGGGACACTAAATATTCTTTTCGCATAAAGCCACATTTTATCTTCGCATACCGCCTTTTTAGCTAGCCTCGGTTTCAGTTCTTTGTAAGCCAAGTAAGCCCACGCACCTCGACAAGAGATAAAAGGCTATAAAATAAAACAAATAAACATCAAATCAACATCAAAATAAAAATCCATATCCAAAATAAGACCTGGTCCAAAAATATTACACTCATAAAACATTCATATAGATAGTTTATTCTTCAATAAAAAATACACGCAATTACCATACATCATATAGAAAAACATGATAAATAAGAAAATAAATACTTACATTCATTCAAATAAGCATCATTTTCATCAAACATGCATTTTGGTTTTAGAAATGGGAGGGGACAAGTAGGATGCCCAAAAAGAAGGTGGATATTCCCCCAAGCCTCACACCGAGAGATCGGGAATGGGCTCGAAAGCGCAGGCAATGCCATCTGAGGTCTCGCATGGCCGACTTTGAAAAATCCTATGGAAGGATTTTGGACCTTCTAAAGATCTCGTGCCGATCTGCATGAATTCCTAAGGGCAACTAATCCACTTCGGAATTCCAAATCATGCGTGTTTCGGAATTTCGCAGCTCAGACTTGGTGCCTACATTAGAGGAGTATGAAACCATGTCGAAATGGCCCAAATCAGCCCGGTCCATGTCCGCCACGAGGCATACACTCCCGCAAAGACCGCCCGTTGCCCTTATTCAACTACCATTCCTGCGCCGAGTACCTCGATAAGGAAGGGAACGCCCAGTGGCTGGAAAGTATCACTGCTAGAAGACCACCCGGCCCTACCCGGGCCGAAAGGGCAAGCAGTGGGTCGCCTTCAACAAAACCCCGGCACTCATAATTTTTGGAATGGTCTTGTTCCCCTCTCCACTTCGACACGTGATCAGCCGCCATGGACGCCTTTCTTTCGCTCGGGACGTGAACTCAAAGAGTCCCCCGCTCTACAACTCTAGCCACACCCCCGCCTCCCAGTGGAATTCCCGCCACTAGAAGCGTGGAAAAAACACTCCGCCGGCGCTTCATTACTATTCGTGTGGAGCGCCACGCACCTTTACGCCTCTAGCCACATGGGGATTTTCCCCACCCTTTAAGGAGCTTCTCCAAGATCCCCCTCCAACGTCGTCTCGACTTCCGTAATGGAGGGATGAGTGGGAACGAAAGGACGCCAACAGCTTATCTCTAGGTCCTGCCCTGGTTCCAACCCTGCCCAGCTTCTCATCGCATGTGGGGACTATCCGAGCGAACCCTTGATAGGACTCGGGTCGCATAGCCTACTCACCTAGAGTAGCTATGAGGCAGCCTCATGAGGACCCAAACCACTCGTTTCCCGAGGGGAGCTCTGAGGACCGTGCTTCTTTGGAGACCCGTGCACAATCGCCAACTCACTAGTCGTGAGAAAAGCATGGGAGAGGCTAGTCTACATGGGGGACAAGAGAGCTAGAAAAGCTCGGTGGCCGTCACCAAGTGACTACGAGGCGAGGAGAAAGAAAAGAGGGTGGCTCAACCCTCCACCACACCCACCACAAGCGCCAATGATGAAGGGCCTGCAGCTCAAATTAATGCCTTGACCCGCAGGATGGAAATCATGGGAGCCCGCGATGAGGGCCCTTGAGGAAAGAGAGCAAGCATCCATCCTCACAATAGATGGTCTCGCAAAGGCAAGGCAAGAAAAAGGATCATGAAATAGAGTGCCTCAAGGACCAAGTAGTGCCGACTCCAACGAGCAAGCTTATCCGAGCATCCAAAACTGCCGTAACCAGCTCTGATAGCCGACTTCAAGAAATAACCGCCAAGTCGCACGCCTTGAGGCCGAATCATCAAAGCAGTGCTCAAACAATCGTGGAGTTGTCGCAAGAGCTCATCAAGACTCTGTTAGATATCCGCCAAGAGCGAGAGGCCACCCGAGACTCAACAGAAGTCTCGCCGAGCTACGCCGCAAAGAAAGAGACGGGCTAGCTCAAGCACGGCCAAGTACTACAAGAGAAAGACCGAGCCAGTATAAGCTCGATGAACTACAAGCCTTGGTCGTTCATCAAGAGGCGAAGTTCAAAGAGGCTCAAAAGTACATGTGAAGATATGAGCTGTGCAGTACCCACAAGCAAAGTGAAGCACTTGCTCGTCATGTCCGGAAGCCGAGAGAGAGCTACAGAGGGATCAAAACCCGCCCGTGGGTTTCTTTAAAGTTTTCCGCTTTGCCAAAAGTTGCTTCGCAAAGATAGAATAGGGGAATGTACACCTTCTCGTCGAATAAATAAAATCTTCTTTATTCAAATGACTCGTCTACTCGCATGCGTAAGCATTCATTTGCATATTTAATTTCCCTCCTTCACGCTTAATAAATAAGATAATAAAAAGGAAGGATTAACTAACACGTCTTCCAAATCAAGAATGGAGAGAAAGCCACTCCTAATAAAGCTTATTCCAATCTAGCCGACTCACCGCAAGAGGAAAATAAGCCTCTGCCGTTGGTCCTCAAGAATAAAGAAGAGGGGGCAAGGACACCAGGCAACTATTTATGCCACGTCCTTTCCCCTACGAATCAAATAAAGTCGTATCGTGGAGATATGGGGAATCTCCACCAATAAAAGAAAAAATAACAAGCATAGCCAACATTGGGGGCACGACTAGAAGTGGAAGAATCTACTCCCCAAGGACACACAGGAAGATGTCCTCAAAAATAAAGGAAAAAATAAAAAGACCGAAGAAGAAAAAGAAAATAAAGAATCCAAGGAGGAGACAAGAGGAATTACTCCAGCTCATAAGGCAAAGTGAGTATTCCATTATAGACCAACTCAATCGCACACCCGCAAACATTACATTGCTATCTTTGATAATGAGCTCGTAACCGCATAGAAACGCCCTACTCGAAGGTCTTGAGCGAGGCGCATGTACCTCATACAATATCCCGTGAAAAGGTTGAGAGGATCGTTGGTCACATCACTGGCGAGCGATCACCTCACCTTCACAGAGGAAGAACTCCCCCTCGAGGGGTCAAACCACAACAAGCCCTTGCATATCTCGGTTAAATGCAAGGAGTACCTCATCGCCAAAGTTCTTGTGGATAACGGGTCATCCTTGAACGTGATGCCCAAATGCACGTTAGACAAGTTGAATAGCCAAGGAACCCATTTGCGCCCAAGTAGCACCATCGTTCGAGCCTTCGACGGATCCAAACGAGTAGTGGGGGAGGTCAATTTTGTTAGAAAAGTAGTTTTAAATCAAGAGGGGGGGTGAATTGATTTTTGAAAGTTTTTCGCAATACACGCATTATCTAATTCGAAAATTAAGATTACTTATCAATTCACAAATCACAAAGCAATCAAACAGCTTTAAGTGCAAGCAGCTAGTAAATTAAAGAGAGAAAGGTTAGGAAAGATTTCACCTGTAATTTTATACTCGGTTCACCCAATACCAGTGGCTACGCCCAGCACTCTACCCAAATTCCAACTGGTTCCACTAGAATAGATGTTTTACAGCACTCACCCTCTTACACCTATTCTAACTCTCCACCAAGAACCAAATTCCAGCTTCTGGAAACCTCTCGCAACCAAATTCCAACTACAGAGAACCCAAAGGCCCAAATTCCAGTGCACCACACACAAGAACCAAATTCCAGCTCTTGCTTTAACCTTTCCACCAAGAACCAAATTCCAGCTTCTTGGCAACTTTCTACAACAAATGCAGTAAAACTTGTACCCAAATTCCGTGTACAAAACAAGACAAATGAATGAATAGAAATTTAAAAGAAGAAACAAAGAAAGCTCAAACCGGATTACACCAATCCACAACAGCTTTCTTCTTCAAAGAAATGCAAAGTGCCTCAAGAAAGATTTCAAAAGAAGTTCACAAAAACAGCTTGTGTATCTTTCTTGAAAAATGCTAATAGTTGTTTGTATTGATTGCTTGAATTGTGTCAAAACCGATATGTGATCTATATCTCAAAGTTTCAAGCAAATCTGCTTATAAAAGAGTATTTTCAAATCAGCTGCATTAATTAATCTGCTGAAAGTTTGTTTTAATCAGTTGAAATAGCCGCTATAACTGCTAAAAGTCCTTTCAACCCATTAATGCGTTCATGATCTTTAACATAAAATGTTTTAGTTGATACTGACCACGCTTTTTATCGCTTAAAACGCTTTACAAACATTTTCTAAGTATAAAACAATCGATTGAATCACGTATTAATCGATTGATTTGTTTAAAAACCTTCTTATAAAACTTTCCAAGTTATTTTAACTGATATAAAGTCGCTTTCAATCGATTGAAAATCTGCACATATATTTTCAAGTCATTTTAATCGATTGAAAGTTCGCTTTAATCGATCGAAAAGATTTTCTAAGTTATTCTAATCGATTGAAATGCGTTTAATCGATTGAAATAAGTCTGATCGGTCATAATTCAATTTGATCGATCATAACCAACTTGATCGGCCATAATCTCATTCTGATCGATCATACTGACATCCAAAGTGATTTTAATCGATTGAAACGTGTTTTAATCGATTAAAATAATTCTAATCGCTCATATTTAAGATCTGATCGATTATATTGCATTCTGACCTATTACATTCAATTCTAATCGATCATAAAGAGTTTTAATCGATTAAAAGAAGTTTGTATCGATTAAAATATTGTAAAAACACTTTTTAAAACATTCTAAGTGTTTTAAATTGATTCTTTCAAACCTTTATCGCTTAATAACTTGTTTAAGAAAATTCTTTGCCAAAATGCTTTTGTTTTTTATTTGTTTAAAACTATTTTTGAGGCATTTTGCAAATTGAGTGAAGAAGCTTTATGTAGTGGAAAAGGTAAAGTGGTTTTACCTAAGCTTTCTGTTTAGACACACTAAGTCTTCACTCCTTTGTTCCGAGTGACTTGTTTGATCGCCGCAGAGTTGACCCTTGACTTTATCTTTGACTTCATCAAATCAATGAGATCTTTGCTAGGATCACTTTCACTCTCCCCTATTTGATGAAGACAAACACCATTTTGAAAAAAACAATCTCTCGCAAAATAAGTCACTTGATAATGCAGCTTAGGTGAGAAATATAAGAATGTAATAAAGTTTTGTTTCTCCCCTAAAACTTATTTCTCCCCCTAAAATGTTGTTCTTAAATTTATCTTAAAGTGATGCAACTATTTCTCCCCTTTTGACTTCATCAAAAATAGGGAATAGAAGAGAGAAGAATGTAAGGTTTCGAAAAATATGCTCAAGTTTTTGAAAATACAAAAGTGAATCAATATTTCACTCATGAAAAGAATCAATTAAAGTTGATTCAAACTTATCTCCATTAACACGCTTGTAATGAATACAATTAACACGTGTAAAGATAAGGGAATCACGCTTTAGTAGCATGTTTACGTAAATGCACCATTAACTAAAGCCTTTAATCTTTCTTCCTGTAATAAAAATCGATTAAAAACAGAGCATAATCTGTTAAAATGTTCTTGGTAAATGATTTTAATCGATTGAAAGAAAAGTTTAATCGATTAAAACATTTAAGATTTTGAAAACATGAAACTTTAGTAAAAATAATCGATTATTTCGATTTTGAATCGATTAAAACATGTTGTATAAGTTCATTTAATCGATTAACAAGATGTTGTATTGATTAAAACAATCAGCTTTTGAAAATGAAGTAATGTTTAATGCATATTTTGTAAAACTGATCATTTAGAAGGATGTTTTAACAATACTAACAACTTATCTTAGCTAATAGATCTATCGAATAAAGTCTTATTTAGCTAAAGCTCTCGTGGATCTATTTAAATTCTATTTACGCCAACCTGATCTAGATTAGATCCTAAACCATATTTAACCAAAGGTTAAGGCAAATGTTCCTGGTATAACACCAGCTAATATCACAAACCATGCAAACAATATAAAGATAGAAATAAGCGTAAGATAAAGATGATGAGGGGAACTAGTCATCCCAATTTCCCCGATTGAACCGCTTATCCACCAACCTTGGTGATCATTCATTTGATTCCCACCAATATCAAAAGATAATAGGCTTTCCTTTTTGCCGGAACTAATTTTGCTCTATCAACTATTTGAGTCAACAACCGCCGTCACTCTCAGACAAGAATGCATACGTAAACTTTTCCCGAAAAGAAATCTTTTAGCAAGCTTATCGTTATTATTGATCAGACATGCACCATGGTTGACACCACACCGGAATTTCTACTACACATCGAGGCATAATCATGTACCGACCAAATCCCACACAGTAATGCATGATACCATAAATTGCATGAATCACAGTGTTAATGATGTACTCGAGATAGGAATTTTCTTTCATAATAGCCAACCCATTTTGAACCCCGCAGCTTGTCATTATCCAAGCAAATAACTCGCATTCTTATTAATGTAGTATGATGGGTGTTATTCTCACTTATAGTGAACCAGCCATCATTATCTTTTGAGGAATGTTATTCTCGGTAGAGTGGGCAATGATTAGTAATGAGGACAGTGATGACAATCAATCCGTAATTCTAAAACAATATAAAATTTATCCTCGTATCGACCATAAAACATACATTCCCCGTATTCATGCTATTCAATTCTTGAATTGTCGTCCCAGCATTGGTTTCCTTACGTTGTCACCTCGTGACATTGATGATTAAAGCAAATATTCAAAGTTGCACAGCTCCAATGAATTTCACCAAGAGTTTTGAACCAATGCATGCTCAAAATTATTTCAAATATATTGCAATGTAATATCAAGAAATTTAATGAAAACATGTATTTATTGGATTTCCTAGTAATGAATAACTTATTACCGTAAACAATTATCACTAAAAAAATTTTGATAAACTATGTTTTCAGTCCTAACAGCTTGACTCGTTTGTAACTAGTGTCTATAAGAAAAGTTACGTACCATTCTTTGATAATTCCTTTGATTTTCAATGTATTACTACGCAAGCATTCCATGTAAAGTATTAAGAGAAATGTAAACATCTACAGAGAATTAATCGATTGTTAAAATAACATTTTCATCTATGGATAACTTTCCTACATGTAAAGTTTGCAAGTATTTCAATCGGCAATAACTTTCGCACATTTATTCCACTAGTCTTAGTTTCTAATTAAAGATCTGTTCAAGATGTGCGACACAATTTACATGATGATAGGTGAATCAGCTTAATTTGTTCTTGGGAATAATGTTGATTTGGTCAAAGAAATCTTTAAAGATTTATCGCAGATAATAGATAATCGAGTTTTTGTTTTGAATTTCCCGTCAAACTTCAATTAGATGTTATAAGTCTTGTTTACAGATCCTAATCAATTGATTAATCAACTCATTATCTATTAATTTGATTCTTGTCATTAGAGTTGAAAACATCTATAGTGAATTTAATCGATTATGTTTTATAAAAGGATCGATTAGTTTAATACGTAATGAAATCAATAACATGACACCGTAATTTAAATCGATTAAAACGTGAATGAATCGATTAATTTTGATACCTAAGTGTTTTTAGTTGATATAAATTTATTCTAATCGATTAAAACGACTAAACCAACATTCTCGAGAACAATTTAATCGATTATTTCGACATTTCAATCGATTAAAATGGTACTAGTAAGTTATTTCAATCGATTAATAATGGTTTATATCAATTTAAAACAATTAATTTAAATACACGTAACCTGGTTTCGCAGTCTCTGATCTTCAAGGGATTCCTAGACTTGTTCCCGCAAAACAATTAAGTATTTTTCTCGGTACCCTTTATAATTATTGGGTCCTGATCATGTTATTTGAAAAGAATTAATCTTTGGAACCCATTTCATTCTCCCTTTAGGAATAGCATACTTTTTAATTCTCGCAGTATTTTACCGAATGCCCTTTCTTCATGCAAGTAAAAACATTTGATTGTAGAGTATGAATTCCTATTTATTTTTGTTTTATCGGATCTAGATTTAAATCCTATTCCGCATTTGTCAAAAATTAATTTTTGAGATCCAAGTAATACATCTAGATTGGCTTGCCCCTCGAGTGAACTTTGAAACAAGCTTGAGATAAGAATTCAATTTTCTTTTGCAATTCGTAACGCTTTTGCATGGTTTATTGCATTTACAATCGAAGTTATCATGAATCAGCTTCAAGAATTCATTATCGCTTCATTTTCACTAATCTGCTTTTCCGAGAATCAACCTTGTTAACTAGCCGCTTATTTAATCCTTTTAGCCTATTATTTTCTTTTTGAAGTTTCTTAGCCTCCTCATGCATTTCATTAAATGCTTCTTGTAATGCATCATAGTTAACTATATTTGAAGAGGAGCTAGAACTTACCTGGTCTGGTTTGTGGATTTTGACTCGCCATTAAGCAAAGATTGGCTTCTTCATTTTCAGAGTTATCTCGTTGATGACGTATCATTATCATCCCAGGCTATGTAGGCTCTTCTTTTTGATTTTTCCTCTTTCTTTTCACTTTGTTTATTTCTTTCTCGACATTCCATTTTAACATGGCCCCGTTTGCCACAACCATAACATTTAAAGTTAGAAGAATCAGCTTCTTTTCTCATACCTTTTGTGTCTTTCCTTGTCTTGGATCTTTTTCTTGAGGAATTTGTTGAATTTCCTAACAAGCAATCCAAGGTTCTCATTATCTTCTTCTCGATTCTTGATTTTCTTCAACTTTAAGTGCAATGCTTCTGTTCTTCTTCTCGTAGACTTCTTGCTCATTGAATCTTGTGATTTCCATTTCATGTTCTCTCGAGTTTTCCAAACAAAGGAGGTCGTTGTCATGGTGGACAGATCTTTTGATTCCGATATTGCAGATGACTTTTGGCCGCCAGACTCGTCAAGACATTTCAACACTTTAATATTTAATTCTTCCTTATCAAAGGTCTTACCTAGGCCCATTAAATGGTTGATGATGTGCGTGAAGCGTTTCGCACATCTCGCGATGCTTTCACCATTCTCGCATTTTAAACAAATCTCATACTCTCTTATCAAAGTGTGTTTTCTCGGCTCTTTTAACATCTCGCAGTCCCTTCATGAGTGACCTCAAGAACATCCCACATCTCCTTGCGTAATTGCACCGGGACACCTCGAAAAATTCATCCATGTTAAGAGCGTAAGTAATTATATTTTTTGCATTACGACTCACTTTGAACTTTCTTCTTTTCTTCTTCATTCAAGCTTGACCATCCTTTATCTCGTAATTAAAGGACCATTAGTAATAACATCCCAAGCATTTCGCCAATGGATTCAATGAAGATTTTCATCCTAATTTTCCAGTAAAGGATAACTGCTCCACGTAATAGTGGAGGTCTCGTTAATAGATGCCCCTCGTAAAACCAGTAACTGTTTTCGACCATGGATCAAGAGACTTGAATAACTTTCAAGCACCTTGCTCCGATGCCAATTGTTAGAAAAGTAGTTTTAAATCAAGAGGGGGGTGAATTGATTTTTGAAAGTTTTTCGCAATACACAGATTATCTAATTCGAAAATTAAGATTACTTATGAATTCACAAATCACAAAGCAATCAAACAGCTTTAAGTGCAACAGCAGTAAATTAAAGAGAGAAAGGTTAGGAAAGATTTCACCTGTAATTTTATACTCGGTTCACCCAATACCAGGGCTACGTCCGCATCTAACCAAATTCCAATTGGTTCCACTAGAATAGATGTTTTACAGACTCACCCTCTTACACCTATTCTAACTCTCCACCAAGAACCAAATTCCAGCTCTTGGAAACCTCTCGCAACCAAATTCCAACCACAGAGAACCCAAGGCCCAAATTCCAGTGCACCACACACAAGAACCAAATTCCAGCCTCTTGCTTTAACCTTTCCACCAAGAACCAAATTCCAGCTTCTTGGCAACTTTCTACAACAAATTGCAGTAAAACTTGTACCCAAATTCCGTGTACAAAACAAGACAAATGAATGAATAGAAATTTAAAAGAAGAAACAAAGAAAGCTCAAACCGGATTACACCAATCCACAGCTTTCTTCTTCAAAGAAATGCAAAGTGCCTCAAGAAAGATTTCAAAAGAAGTTCACAAAAACAAGCTTGTGTATCTTTCTTGAAAAATGCTAATAGTTGTTTGTATTGATTGCTTGAATTGTGTCAAAACCGATATGTGATCTATATCTCAAAGTTTCAAGCAAATCTGCTTTATAAAAGAGTATTTTCAAATCAGCTGCATTAATTAATCTGTTGAAAGTTTGTTTTAATCGTTGAAATAGCCGCTACAACTGCTAAAAGTCCTTTCAACCCATTAATGCGTTCATGATCTTTAACGTAAAATGTTTTAGTTGATACGACCAACGTTTTTATCGCTTAAAACGCTTTACAAACATTTTCTAAGTATAAAACAATCGATTGAATCACGTATTAATCGATTGATTTGTTTAAAAACCTTCTTATAAAACTTTCCAAGTTATTTTAACTGATATAAAGTCGCTTCAATCGATTGAAAATCTGCACATATATTTTCAAGTCATTTTAATCGATTGAAAGTTCGCTTTAATCGATTGAAAAGATTTTCTAAGTTATTCTAATCGATTGAAATGCGTTTTAATCGATTGAAATAAGTCTGATCGGTCATAATTCAATTTGATCGATCATAACCAACTCGATCGGTCATAATCTCATTCTGATCGATCATACTCGACATCCAAAGTGATTTTAATCGATTGAAACGTGTTTTAATCGATTAAAATAATTCTAATCGCTCATATTTAAGATCTGATCGATTATATTGCATTCTGACCTATTACATTCGAATTTAATCTGATCATAAAGAGTTTTAATCGATTAAAAGAAGTTTGTATCGATTAAAATATTGTAAAAACACTTTTTAAAACATTCTAAGTGTTTTAAATTGATTCTTTCAAACCTTTATCAGCTTAATAACTTGTTTAAGAAAATTCTTTGCCAAAATGCTTTTGTTTTTTATTTGTTTAAAACTATTTTTGAGGCATTTTGCAAATTGAGTGAAGAAGCTTTATGTAGTGGAAAAGGTAAAGTGGTTTTACCTAAGCTTTCGTTTAGACACACTAAGTCTTCAACTCCTTTGTTCCGAGTGACTTGTTTGATCACCGCAGAGTTGACCCTTGACTTTATCTTTGACTTCATCAAATCAATGAGATCTTTGCTAGGATCACTTTCAGCTCTCCCCTATTTGATGAAGACAAACACCATTTTGAAAAAACAATCTCTCGCAAAATAAGTCACTTGATAATGCAGCTTAGGTGAGAAATATAAGAATGTAATAAAGTTTTGTTTCTCCCCCTAAAACTTATTTCTCCCCCTAAAATGTTGTTCTTAAATTTATCTTAAAGTGATGCAACTATTTCTCCCCTTTTGACTTCATCAAAAATAGGGAATAGAAGAGAGAAGAATGTAAGGTTTCGAAAAATATGCTCAAGTTTTTGAAAATACAAAAGTGAATCAATATTTCACTCATGAAAAGAATCAATTAAAGTTGATTCAAACTTATCTCCATTAACACGCTTGTAATGAATACAATTAACACGTGTAAAGATAAGGGAATCACGCTTTAGTAGCATGTTTACGTAAAATGACCATTAACTAAAGCCTTTAATCTTTCTTCCCGTAATAAAAATCGATTAAAAACAGAGCATAATCTGTTAAAATGTTCTTGGTAAATGATTTTAATCGATTGAAAGAAAAGTTTAATCGATTAAAACATTTAAGATTTTGAAAACATGAAACTTTAGTAAAAATAATCGATTATTTCGATTTTGAATCGATTAAAACATGTTGTATAAGTTCATTTAATCGATTAACAAGATGTTGTATTGATTAAAACAATCAGCTTTGAAAATGAAGTAATGTTTAATGCATATTTTGTAAAACTGATCATTTAGAAGGATGTTTTAACAATACTAACAACTATCTTAGCTAATAGATCTATCGTAATAAAGTCTTATTTAGCTAAAGCTCTCGTGGATCTATTTAAATTCTATTTACGCCAGCCTGATCTAGATTAGATCCTAAACCATATTTAACCAAAGGTTAAGGCAAATGTTCCTGGTATAACACCAGCTAATATCACAATCCATGCAAACAATATAAAGATAGAAATAAGCGTAAGATAAAGATGATGAGGGGAACTAGTCATCCCAATTTCCCTGATTGAACCGCTTATCCACCAAGCCTTGGTGATCATTCATTTGATTCCCACCAATATCAAAAGATAATAGGCTTTCCTTTTGCTGGAACTAATTTTGCTCTATCAACTATTTGAGTCAACAACTCGCCGTCACTCTCGTATCGAAGAATGCACACGTAAACTTTTCCCGAAGAGAAATCTTTTAGCAGCTTATCGTTATTATTGACTGCATTACATACCCATGGTTGACACCACACTGGAATTTCTACTACACATCGAGGCATAATCATGTACCGACCAAATCCCACACGTAATGCATGATACCATAAATTGCATGAATCACAGAGTTAATGATGTACCGAGATAGGAATTTTCTTTCATAATAGCCAACCCATTTTGAACCCTCGCAGTTGTCATTATCCAAGCAAATAACTCGCATTCTTATTAATGTAGTATGATGGGTGTTATTCTCACTTATAGTGAACCAGCTCATCATTATCTTTTGAGGAATGTTATTCTGGTAGAGTGGGCAATGATTAGTAATGAGGACAGTGTGATGACAATCAATCCAGAATTCTAAAACAATATAAAATTTATCCCCGTATCGACCATAAAACATACATTCCCTGTACTCATGTTATTCAATTCTTGAATTGTCGTCCCAGCATTGGTTTCCTTACAGTTGTCACCTCGTGACATTGATGATTAAAGCAAATATTCAAAGTTGCACAGCTCCAATGAATTTCACCAAGAGTTTTGAACCAATGCATGCTCAAAATTATTTCAAATATATTGCAATGTAATATCAAGAAATTTAATGAAAACATGTATTTATTGGATTTCCTAGTAATGAATAACTTATTACCGTAAACAATTATCACTAAAAAAAATTTTGATAAACTATGTTTTCAGTCCTAACAGCTTTGACCTGTTTGTAACTAGTGTCTATAAGAAAAGTTACAATCCATTCTTTGATAATTCCTTTGATTTTCAATGTATTACTACGCAAAGCATTCCATGTAAAGTATTAAGAGAAATGTAAACATCTACGAGAATTAATCGATTGTTAAAATAACATTTTCATCTATGGATAACTTTCCTACATGTAAAGTCTGCAGTATTTCAATCGGCAATAACTTTCGCACATTTATTCCACTAGTCTTAGTTTCTAATTAAAGATCTCGTTCAAGCATGTGCGACACAATTTACAGTGACAAGTGGGTGAATCAGCTTAATTTGTTCTTGGGAATAATGTTGATTTGGTCAAAGAAATCTTTAAAGATTTATTGCGATAATAGACACTCGAGTTTTTGTTTTGAATTTCCCCGTCAAACTTCAATTAGATGTTATAAGTCTTGTTTACAGATCCTAATCAATTGATTAATCAACTCATTATCTATTAATTTGATTCTTGTCATTAGAGTTGAAAACAGCTATAGTGAATTTAATCGATTATTTTTATAAAAGGATCGATTAGTTTAATACAGAATGAAATCAATAACATGACACCAGAATTTAAATCGATTAAAACGTGAATGAATCGATTAATTTTGATACCTAAGTGTTTTTAGTTGATATAAATTTATTCTAATCGATTAAAACGACTAAACCAACATTCTGAGAACAATTTAATCGATTATTTAGACATTTCAATCGATTAAAATGGTACGGTAAGTTATTTCAATCGATTAATAATGGTTTATATCAATTTAAAACAATTAATTTAAATACACGTAACCTGGTTTCGCAGACTCTGATCTTCAAGGGATTCCTAGACTTGTTCCTGCAAAACAATTAAGTATTTTTCTCGGTACCCTTTATAATTATTGGGTCCTGATCATGTTATTTGAAAATAATTAATCTTTGGAACCCATTTCATTCTCCCTTTAGGAATAGCATACTTTTTAATTCTCACAGTATTTTACTCGAATGCCCTTTCTTCATGCAAGTAAAAACATTTGATTGTAGAGTATGAATTCCTATTTATTTTTGTTTTACTCGATCTAGATTTAAATCCTATTCCAGATTTGTCAAAAATTAATTTTTGAGATCCAAGTAATACATCTAGATTGGCTTGCCCCTCGAGTGAACTTTGAAACAGCTTTGAGATAAGAATTCAATTTTCTTTTGCAATTCGTAACGCTTTTGCATGGTTTATTGCATTTACAATCGAAGTTATCATGAATCAGCTTTCAAGAATTCATTATCAGCTTCATTTTCACTAATCTGCTTTTTCCGGAGAATCAACCTTGTTAACTAGCCGCTTATTTAATCCTTTTAGCCTATTATTTTCTTTTTGAAGTTTCTTAGCCTCCTCATGCATTTCATTAAATGCTTCTTGTAATGCATCATAGTTAACTATATTTGAAGAGGAGCTAGAACTTACCTGGCTGGTTTGTGGATTTTGACTCGCCATTAAGCAAAGATTGGCTTCTTCATTTTCGTAGTTATCTCGTTGATGACGTATCATTATCATCCCAGGCTATGTAGGCTCTTCTTTTTGATTTTTCCTCTTTCTTTTCACTTTGTTTATTTCTTTCCGGACATTCCATTTTAACATGGCCCCGTTTGCCACAACCATAACATTTAAAGTTAGAAGAATCAGCTTCTTTTCTCATACCTTTTGTGTCTTTCCTTGTCTTGGATCTTTTTCTTGAGGAATTTGTTGAATTTCCTAACAAGCAGTCCAAGGTTCTCATTATCTTCTTCTCGATTCTTGATTTTCTTCAACTTTAAGTGCAATGCTTCTGTTCTTCTTCTCGTAGACTTCTTGCTCATTGAATCTTGTGATTTCCATTTCATGTTCTCTCGAGTTTTCCAAACAATGGAGGTCGTTGTCATGGTGGACAGATCTTTTGATTCCGATATTGCAGTTGACTTTTGGCCGCCAGGACCTCGTCAAGACATTTCAACACTTTAATATTTAATTCTTCCTTATCAAAGGTCTTACCTAGGCCCATTAAATGGTTGATGATGTGCGTGAAGCGTTTCGCACATCTCGCGATGCTTTCACCATTCTCGCATTTTAAACAGACTTCATACTCTCTTATCAAAGTGTGTTTTCTCGGCTCTTTTAACATCTCGCAGTCCCTTCATGAGTGACCTCAAGAACATCCCACATCTCCTTGGCGTAATTGCACTGGGACACCCCGAAAAATTCATCCATGTTAAGAGCGTAAGTAATTATATTTTTTGCATTACAAGTCACTTTGAACTTTCTTCTTTTCTTCTTCATTCAAGCTTGACCATCCTTTATCTCGTAATTAAAGGACCATTAGTAATAACATCCCAAGCATTTCGCCAATGGATTCAATGAAGATTTTCATCCTAATTTTCCGTAAAGGATAATCTGCTCCACGTAATAGTGGAGGTCTCGTTAATAGATGCCCCTCGTAAAAACTAGACTGTTTCTCAGCCATGGATCAAGAGACTTGAATAACTTTCAAGCACCTTGCTCCGATGCCAATTGTTAGAAAAGTAGTTTTAAATCAAGAGGGGGGTGAATTGATTTTTGAAAGTTTTTCGCAATACACAGATTATCTAATTCGAAAATTAAGATTACTTATGAATTCACAAATTACAAAGCAATCAAACAGCTTTAAGTGCAAGCAGCAGAAATTAAAGAGAGAAAGGTTAGGAAAGATTTCACCGGTAATTTTATACTCGGTTCACCCAATACCAGGGCTACGTCCGCACTCCAGCCAAATTCCAGCTGGGTTCCACTAGAATAGATGTTTTACAGACTCACCCTCTTACACCTATTCTAACTCTCCACCAAGAACCAAATTCCAGCTTCTTGGAAACCTCTCGCAACCAAATTCCAGCCACAGAGAACCCAAGTGCCCAAATTCCAGTGCACCACACACAAGAACCAAATTCCAGCTC
Source organism: Sphenostylis stenocarpa (assembly GCA_963425845.1). Taxonomy (NCBI): domain Eukaryota; kingdom Viridiplantae; phylum Streptophyta; class Magnoliopsida; order Fabales; family Fabaceae; genus Sphenostylis; species Sphenostylis stenocarpa. The sequence goes on along the minus strand of OY731400.1, from coordinate 26,816,745 downwards.
TTGCTTTAACCTTTCCACCAAGAACCAAATTCCAGCTTCTTGGCAACTTTCTACAACAAATGCTAGTAAAACTTGTACCCAAATTCCAGGTACAAAACAAGTACAAATGAATGAATAGAAATTTAAAAGAAGAAACAAAGAAAGCTCAAACCGGATTACACCAATCCACGTCAGTTTCTTCTTCAAAGAAATGCAAAGTGCCTCAAGAAAGATTTCAAAAGAAGTTCACAAAAACAGCTTGTGTATCTTTCTTGAAAAATGCTAATAGTTGTTTGTATTGATTGCTTGAATTGTGTCAAAACCGATATGTGATCTATATCTCAAAGTTTCAAGCAAATCTGCTTTATAAAAGAGTATTTTCAAATCAGTCGCATTAATTAATCTGTTGAAAGTTTGTTTTAATCGTTGAAATAGCCGTTACAATCTGTTAAAAGTCCTTTCAACCCATTAATGCGTTCATGATCTTTAACAGAAAATGTTTTAGTTGATACGACCACGTTTTTATCGCTTAAAACGTTTTACAAACATTTTCTAAGTATAAAACAATCGATTGAATCACGTATTAATCGATTGATTTGTTTAAAAACCTTCTTATAAAACTTTCCAAGTTATTTTAACTGATATAAAGTCGTTTCAATCGATTGAAAATCTGCACATATATTTTCAAGTCATTTTAATCGATTGAAAGTTCGCTTTAATCGATTGAAAAGATTTTCTAAGTTATTCTAATCGATTGAAATGCGTTTTAATCGATTGAAATAAGTCTGATCGGTCATAATTCAATTTGATCGATCATAACCAACTCTGATCGGTCATAATCTCATTCTGATCGATCATACTGACATCCAAAGTGATTTTAATCGATTGAAACGTGTTTTAATCGATTAAAATAATTCTAATCGCTCATATTTAAGATCTGATCGATTATATTGCATTCTGACCTATTACATTCGAATTCTAATCGGTCATAAAGAGTTTTAATCGATTAAAAGAAGTTTGTATCGATTAAAATATTGTAAAAACACTTTTTAAAACATTCTAAGTGTTTTAAATTGATTCTTTCAAACCTTTATCAGTTAATAACTTGTTTAAGAAAATTCTTTGCCAAAATGCTTTTGTTTTTTATTTGTTTAAAACTATTTTTGAGGCATTTTGCAAATTGAGTGAAGAAGCTTTATGTAGTGGAAAAGGTAAAGTGGTTTTACCTAAGCTTTCTGTTTAGACACACTAAGTCTTCAGCTCCTTTGTTCTGAGTGACTTGTTTGACTGCTGCAGAGTTGACCCTTGACTTTATCTTTGACTTCATCAAATCAATGAGATCTTTGCTAGGATCACTTTCAAATTTGCCAATTCAAGTCGGACCCACTATCTTCGACGTCAATTTCCATGTAATGGATATTACTCCAGCGTATAGCTGTCTCCTCGCCAGGCCTTGGATTCATGACGCTAAGGCAGTACCTTCAACGCTCCACCAGAAAGTCAAGTTCATAGTGGACGACAAATTGGTCACGGTCCAAGCAGAGGACGATATCCTGATCAGTGGACCGTCCACCCAACCTTATGTGGATGCGGCTGAAGAGGCCCTTGAAACATCTTTTCAAGCGCTCGAAATTGCCAACATAGAGCGACTTCCCAAAAGCACAAAGGTAGCCCGCATGATGTTGAAACAGGGTTACCATCTTGGCCAAGGACTAGGGGCAGATTCCGAAGGCATGAGGGAACCCCCGAAATTCAAAGACAATCCCTGCAAGTATGGCCTAGGATATGACCCTACTAAGGGCCGAGCGGAAAGAAGAAAAGGGAAGTATCCCCTCCGCACACTCAAGCAAGTTTTCCGAAGTGGAGGGGTGCAAGCGTCAAGAGCCACCTTAGTCATTAGGAAATCTTTTTCTTCGTTTAAGGGATGTAAACCCCATGATTGTTAGAGATTATCCCCTGGGGCTAGCCCGACCCCCGGGCATTTCAGGGAACATATTTCCTTGTTAATTAATAAAGAATAATTCTTACTATCTGCTTCTCTTCTCTCTATTTTTTACTAGACCACATGAATAACCCTGTCTAAGTAAACGAAAAAAGAAGAAGAATAAAAAGTGCATCCAAATAATCAACATTTACCATTGCTATTGCCATCAAGCTGGTTGATTAGAAGCACATAAAAATAAGACTTCACCTCATTCATAAAGAAAGTCATGCTTCGCCAATACTGTGAAAAAAATAAATCCACAAAAAAGAGAAAAGAGCCCAGAGAAGCCAAAGGCCAAAGAAAAGGGCAAATTACCCGGTAGGAAACCCACTAAGGGGGCTACACAAAAGATAGGGTCAACCCGGTAGGATACCCGAATAACAATAAAGGGTAGCCTAGGCAAAAGTTAGGGTTACAAATAAGGTCTGCTAGGATTTCTCCAAAAATTACAAAAAAGAAGGAACCTAGACAAAAGCTAGGGCCAAACACAGTATCCTAGTTCGAAAACCCAAAGGGCGTTCTAGGGAAATCAGCCAGCCATTAAAAAGCAATGAAAATAAAACCAAAAGGTGCAGGTACAAAAGAGAAGGAAACTGTTTGCTTAGACAAAGCTTAAACACCTAGGCCTAACCCTAGCCAACCATGCTTACAAAAACTCTATCAATAAAAATTAACCCTCTAAAACACAAGCCATTGAAATTTGCCTCTTTGTGTTCTTTTCTCTTGACCCCTCACGTCAATATTCTAATAATTAATTTGGGAATATGGAGGCGTATAGTCAACAAGAGGATTGAAATCCCTAAAGCGAAGAAAAAGGGACGCTACATGACAAAGAGTGTGTTGCAAAAGAAAAGAAAGAAAAATTATCCTTCGATCACAAGAAGTCCGGCAGGGTACAGCCAAAAGTAAACATGGCAGATCATAGGGCACTCAGCGCAACGAGACACGTTGGTTACATCCTTCTGAAAATTTAATCAAAATAAGCATTATAGGACATCAAACATGAAAACATTGCATGCATAAAAATGTTTTTGAACCAGGTCCTATTTTATTTCAAAAAAAAAAAACACTTCCGAAATTCGAGACCGTCGTCTCGATTACCCGACAAGGCGAGAACGCCGTCTCGACCAACCAGACCGCCGTCTCGACTCAGGCGAAAACGAGATCATCGTCTCGCTCGACGAGATCGCCGTCTCGATGGTCCAGACCGCCGTCTCGACTTGGAGGAGACACAAGACCGCCGTCTCGCCTTCCCAGACGGCGGTCTCGAATTTGAAAAATTCCCTATATATAGGGGGCGCGCTTGGGGGGTTCCTCACAACTCTCCTTGCCTCCCGAACCCCCATTTCTCATATTTTGCACTCCCAAGCACCCCCCTAGTCAACATGTTTGGTAGAAGCGCCTCCAGGAAGAGAAGGAGCACTGCCTGGGCCAGCAGTTTTGCGGCACCACCACCCTAGGACCCCTCTCAGCTATCACCACAGCACCAGGCCCGCCTTGACAACATCCGGACCTATTAGTGGCACCCGATGCTGAGACTTGACTTCAACATCCTGGCTGAATTTGGGTGGGAGGACGACGTCCGAGCCCACATAGACAGCATCGGGTGGGGCTTTCTGCTGCAGCCACCACCTACACATGTGTATCCACAAGCGGTACTGGAATTCTTGGCCTCGGTCTCCTACTCTGAGGTCCCCTCCACGGTCCCGGGCCTGCCGCCCACTAAGATGGTGACCTATTTCGTGGGTGGAAGCTACCAGGCCACCACCCTCGATGAGTTCAACATGGCCATCGGGTTCGTCCGGCCCGAGGACACACTGACCCAGGGATACCGTGAGGCCATCTGCTCCCGGCCCACCAACCTCACTGCCGCTGAAATGTGGCATGAGCTCACAGGAGCTACCACGCTGCCCACGCTGATGAGGGGCTCCGCGCTGCCCCCAGCACTCCGCATCTGCCACAAGCTGCTGGCAGGGACCATTCATGGGAGGAAAGAGAGTCAGGGCAAGGTCTCCCTCCCTGACCTCTTCGTACTTTATTGCATGAGCCAGAAGCGGCGCTGCAACCCCGGCTACTTCTTCCTGAGAGCCCTCAAGGACTTCGGGAACAGATCCGCGGGGGCCGTCCTCGTGGCTCCCCTCATCACTCCCCTAGCAGAAAGATGGGGGTGCCCTGGCCGAGAAGAGCTGACCTCCAACTTGCGACCCGAGACCATCAACGGGTCAGTCCTGGCCAGCATGGGAATGTTGATACGTCGAGGGACCCAGTTGGCCCTCCATCCCACACTGGATTTCGCACTAGATCTCCAGGGGCTGGTGGCGATGCAGGATATCCCCACGCCCCCCGAATTCTAGCAGCAGCAGCAACAACCACCACCGTACGCGGACGATGTCGCCGGCATGAACCGCAACATGAACGACCTGCGTCGGCAATTCGACCAAATGACGGTGCGGCAAGAAGCCTACTATACGCGGCAAGAGGAGATGTATCAGCATCAGCAGGTGATGCGGCAGGAATGGACAACATTCCAGCAGGAGTACCGCGACGAAGTCCGAGAGCAAGCGGACTTCCAGTATCACCTCTACCAGCAATTCGCCCGTGGATCATCTCCAGAAGATAGCCCTTAGGGATGGTACTTGCCTAAATAAAAAAGTGGTTGTAATAAAATTTCCCTATAAATAAAAATTTTATTTCATGCATCTCTTTGCTACCCCTTGCAAAAGCTAGCGTAAAACAAAAAAAAAACTTAAAAAGGAAAAAGGCATACGCTCAATAAGAAAAGCCAAAATCCTAAATCGCAAGAAAAAAGAGATAAAATTGCGAGAAAAAAGGCAGGATTAAGACAAGCCATCACCTCAACCAACAAAATTCCGACCAACCAGCAAGAATCGGATGATCACTACCAAAAGTCAAAAAGCAAAGAATCCCCGGAGTAGTCCGGATGACCATTCAAAGAGGTCCAAATACATCTACCAACACAGAAATCACTCCCCAAGGAGTCGGCGCATGAGCTAGAGCAGTAAGCCGCCACCATAGCCAAAGGATCAGCTACCACAAGAAGGGGCATCCAGAGGCACCAAACCAGATGAGGGTTCGTACTCGTCAACCAAGGGGTCAGCTACCGCATCAAAGGAGCATCCCAATGTTTCACACCGGCGCATGAGCTAGAGCAGTAAGCCGCCACCACGGCCAGAGGATCAGATACTGCCAGATGGAGCATCCGAAAGCTTAACACCAGATGGGGGTGTGTACTCATCAGGCCTTACAAAAGGGGGCTTACCAGACGGGGGTTCATACTCGTCAAACACCAGATGGGGGTATATACTCATCGGGCCTTACAAAAGGGGGCTTACCGGGCGAGGGTTCATACTCGTCAAACCAAATGGGGGTTCGTACTCATCAGCTGAAGGGGTCAGCTACCGTAAGAAGGAGCATCCCAGAAGCGCACAACATTTCCCCAGAGGATCATCCGCCGCAAAGACGGAACATCTGAAAGGCAACCGAGCAAGAGGGTCAACTCCTTTACCCTCTAGTCGATCACCTTGGCACAAAAGGTCGGCAATCGACTGGTCGGGTAAAGGGGGGGCAGCTGTAGACCCCAAATCTTGCCCGGCCTCCAAATAAAGAGAAGAAGACCTCCTATTCGAAGATGGACGAAGCCTAACAAGCCACTAGGAGAGACTATTAGGTCCCATACTAGGATAGGAGGGGTTTTCTGTACAAAAAATAAGTTTTCTCGCCTTTTTGGGACGAGGCCGCCGTCTCGAAATCGAGACCGCCGTCTCGCCTCAGGCAAGTGGCGAGACGGCGGTCTCGCTTTCCCAGACGGCGGTCTCGCCACCTGTGAAGGACGAGACGGCAGTCTCGTTTGGCGAGACGGCGGTCTCGCCACCTGTGCATGACGAGACAGCGGTCTCGTTTGGCGAGACGGCGGTCTCGACCCTGTCAGACGAGAATGGCGGTCTCACCACTGCCAGGCGCGAAAACCTATAAATAGGGGCCTCCCCCCCCCTCATTTCCACACACCACACAGTTTCTCCTCCTTCTCTCTAGAATTTCTCTCTCTAGAACCCCTCCGAAGCATTTCCAGAGTTTCTGAGCGTTTCTGAGAGTGTTTTTGAGCGTTTCAAGAGAGTTTTTGAGCGCTGTGTAGAGTGAAGGGCTGCCGCAAAGCACCCTCTTTTGAAGAATTAATAGAAAAGCCTACTACGAAGGTTTTCTCTTCCTCTTTGTCTATTTACCGCTTTACATAAATTGTGCAAATAGCTATTAGGGCCATGTAGTCATAAATTTAAATTCCGCATAATAAAAGGGTAAAAGCGTTATTTTCACCAGTTTAAATATTTTTAGATAGCTGGCCTATCATAGGGAACCCGAAAGGGGCGTAGTAAAGGAACTAATACTTCCTTTACACGTAACTAACTCCCTTACCCAACTCTGGTTCTAATGACCAAAGTTGGTTTTCGAAAACCAACGCCTTTTAAAACCCCTTTTCCGATGTTTCCGGTAAAAACATCGGTGGCGACTCCAAAGAACCCCTCAAAATTAGTCCTTGGGTTAGCCCGGTTATCGGACAACCCAAGGACAACCTTTCAAAAACCTCGCCCCTAGGTTAGCCCAGTTATCAGACAACCTAAAGGCGTTGTAACCACCAATAAAAAATGCGAAAAACAAAAAGGGTCGAAACCATCGCGTCGCTCCGACCGCCCCTTTTTAGACGGCGGCGACATGGATTGTGTGTTGTGCTGTCTCTGGGGAAAGTTGTTCTTCATCTCTCTTGGATTTCAAGAGAGGTGTTATCTTTACTTTATCTCTTCCATTGTAAATTGTTTGTAATAACTTTGTTTATAGTGACAGCGTTAATCCTCTGTTTGAGTGATTAGCAACTGGACGTAGGGTCTTTTGATCCGAACCAGTATAAATTTCCTGTGTAAGACTCTATCCCTTTCTCTATTTACATTTACACAGATTTTAATCGGTAAAATTTGGGGAAAATTTTGAAAACCTAATTTTTATTAAGAAACCAATTCACCCCCCCTCTTGGTTTTTGTCCAACCACGCGAACATTCCGTTGCGCGATTCTAACAAGTGGTATCAGAGCTTGCTTTGATAGTCATTCAAATTTTTGAAAATGGCCGGACAAAATCAAACTTTTGCCGAAGGTGCGTCTATCAACAGACCCCCACTTTTTGCGGGTCAAAATTATCCTTTCTGGAAGGTACGTATGCAAATATTTTTAGAGTCTGTTGATAGAGGCGTTTGGGATGCTATTTTAAATGGTCCATTTGTTCCTAAAATTACTGAGAATGGTGTTGACATTCTTAAACCTTTTTCTAGATGGACTGTAGAAGAAAACAGAAAAGCACAATTTGACGTTAGGGCTAGAAATATTATTTTATCTGCTCTAACCCTTGATGAGTTTTATAGAATTTTTGTTTGTAAAAGTGCACAGGAAATGTGGGAAATGCTTAGAGTGACCCACGAAGGAACTGACGACGTTAAAAGAGCACGCAAAAATTCTCTAATCCAAGAATACGAGATGTTCCGGATGCAACCAGGCGAAACGATCTTTGACGTACAAAAGTGTTTCACTCATATCGTGAACCATCTCACCGGACTAGGTAAAATATTTGTCGTTGATGAATTAAATGTTAAAATTTTAAAATTTTTGGATAGGAAATGGCAACCTAAGGTGACGGCCATCTCGGAGTCACAAAACCTTGCCACAATGTCAATGGTGGCGCTATTCGGAAAGCTAAGAGATCATGAGCTTGAGCTTGGTAGGCTAAACGATGAAGAAGGGCAATATCAAAAGAAGAATTTAGCCTTCAAAACCGAAATCTCCAAAGGTAAAAATAAAAGGGAAGAAGAAGACTCAAACGATGAAGAAGAAGAGTTGAGTCTTATGATAAAGAAGTTCACCAAATTCATGAAAGCCAAAGGAAGACATCCCTTCGAAGGTAAAGGAAAGGTAAGGGAAAATTCTTCTGTAAATATAAAATGTTATGGTTGTGGTGAATCAGGACATGTAAAGACCGAATGTCCAAATAAGAAGAATGATGAATTCAAAGGCAAAAAGGTCTTCAAGAAGAAAGCCTATATTGCTTGGGACAACAGTGATTCTAGTTCGGAATCAAGTGACTCGGAAGTAGAAGCAAATATTTGCTTAATGGTAAATGACAACATTTCTTCCGATTTTGAGGTAAGTGATTCCGACACATCTTCTAGTGATGAGGAGAATAACTATGATGAATTGCAAAATGCTTATAATGAATTGTTTAGTGCTTTTAAGAATTTGAAAAATGAATATAAAGTTGTAAAGAAGAATTTAAGTAGATCCGAAAAGGAAATAGACTCCTTAAAAATGAAAATCACATGTTTAGAAGAAAAGGAGTCCTTAAATACGAAAATTGTATGTTTAGATGAGGATAATGATAAAAACATGGCATGTGTAAATTGTAAAGAGCATGAATATGATATAGATATTCTTAACCATTTGTTAGACAAAGCCGAAAAGGAAATAGATTATCTTAAGAAGCATGAAATGGTGTTTGCTCAAAATAATGTAAATCATCAAGTTCCTTTGAAAAAGCCTAAAAGGAAAAATAAAAGAGTATGGGTAGAAAAAGGAACTAGAGCATCTATGATTAGAAATGCATCATTTTCAAATGCTACATCTAAAGCATGTTTTTATTGTATGAAACATGGTCATACCTCAAATAGATGTAAAATTAAACATTTTGGTGTTCCTAAAGGAAAATATATTTGGGTTCCTATAGTTAAATGAATTGTTTGTCTCTTGTAGTTATTCAAAGAAAATTGATCATGTTATGTTTTACAAAGAATGCTCATTAGGTCAATAATTAAATCTACTCCATATGAATTGATTAATGGTAGAAAGCCTAATGTTGCTCATTTGAAAATTTTTGGATGTAAGTGCTTTGTATTGAATAATGGAAAGGATAACTTAGGAAAATTTGACTTTAAAGCTGATGAGGGAATATTCTTAGGTTATTCATTAACTAGCAAGGCTTATAGGGTGTTTAATAGGAGAACTTTGAATATAGAAGAATCTATACATGTTACCTTTGATGAGATTGTAGACCTTGGGGGAAATCCTCTTGAGTCAAATAAAGAAATTGCAGGTGATGATGAATATATAAGAGAAGCTCTTGATGAATTATATTTGGAAGAAAATGAGCCTTCTCAAACGCCTGAATTAGCAAAAGAATGGCAATCACCTAGAGGACTCTCAATGGACAATATCATAGGTGACATCTCAAAAGGGGTAAGAACAAGAAATATGACTAATTTTTGTATGTCTGTAGCTTTTGTGTCACAGATTGAACCAAGAATGTTGAGGAAGCACTTAAAGATGAACAATGGTGCATAGCCATGCAAGAAGAACTTAACCAATTTGAAAGAAATCAAGTCTGGGAATTAATCCCAAGGGAAGAATCATATCAAGTTATTGGAACCAAATGGGTGTTTAGAAATAAACTTGATGAAGATGGGAACATAACAAAGAATAAAGCTAGACTTGTTGCAAAAGGCTATTGTCAGGAGGAAGGTATAGACTATGATGAAACTTATACTCCTGTGGCCAGGTTAGAGGCTATACGCCTACTTCTTGCTTATGCATCTTTAATGAAATTTAAATTATATCAAATGGATGTTAAAAGTGCATTTTTGAATGGTTTTATTAAAGAAGAAGTTTATGTGGAGCAACCCCCTGGTTTTGAATATTTTATTTTTTCTAATCATGTTTTTAAATTAAAGAAAGCTTTATACGGGTTGAAACAAGCTCCTAGATCTTGGTATGAAAGGTTAAGTAGTTTCCTAACATCAAATGATTTTTCTAGAGGAAAAATTGATTCTACACTGTTTATAAAGAAAGTTAAAGAACATATCTTATTGGTCCAGGTATATGTTGATGATATTATTTTTGGTTCAACTGATAATTCGTTATGTGTAGAATTTGCTAAGATAATGCAGGGAGAGTTTGAAATGTCTATGATGGGAGAATTGACATTCTTCCTTGGACTACAAATCAAGCAACTTAAAGATGGCATTTTCATCTCTCAAACCAAATACTACAAAGAGATCCTTAAAAAGTTTGGAATGGACACCTCAAAGGAAGCTAACACACCCATGGGAACTTCATGCTATCTAGACAAGGATGAATCAGGTTTGGAAGTTAATCAAACTATGTATAGAGGTATGATAGGATCACTGTTATACTTAACTGCAAGTAGACTCGATATTATGCATTTTGTCTCGTGTGTGTGCTAGATTTCAGTGCTTGTCCTAAAGAATCTCATCTAATTGCAGTGAAACATATTTTAAAATACTTAAAAGGAACTACTAGTTTTGGTTTGTGGTATCCGTCTCGATGCTTGTATGAGTTTAATAGGATATTCTCGATGCTCGATTATGGTGGATGTAAAATTGATAGGAAAAGTACTAGTGGGACATGTCATTTGTTAGGTTCATCCTTAATATCTCGGGCATTCTAAGAAACAGGCATGTGTTGCTTTATCTACCACCGAAGTCGAATATATTGCATACTGGTAGTTGTTGTGCTCAAATTATGTGGATGAAACAACAGTTAGAAGATTATAGTATCTTTTTAAATGATATTCCGTTGATGTGTGATAATATGAGTGCAATAAATCTTACTAAGAATCCAGTAATGCACTCTAGGACTAAACATATAGAAATAAGACATCACTTTTTGAGAGATCATATCAAGAAAGGAAACTCGTAAAATAGAGTACGTTGATACAAAGAATCAATTAGCAGATATTTTTACTAAGCCTCTACCCAAGGATAGATTTTATGATCTTAGAAGAGACTTAGGGATATTAGAAATAGCTTAAATTCTGCTTAATTTGACTGTTTTTGGATGGTTATAATGTTATAATTCATTTTGTAGGATGTTCATAGGTTATCATGTGTTAAAACACTCAAAACAGATCATTCCTCTCTGGAATAATCGATTAATTTGAGTTATAATCGATTATTTGCATCCAAAACACTTAAAACAGGGCATTCCTCTCTGGAATAATCGATTAATTCGTCCATTAATCGATTAAAATCAGTATTAATCGATTAACAACCCAAAATAATCGATTAAATGGGTCTGGAAGTGATTTAATCGATTAATTTGAATTTTAATCGATTAAATCCAACCAAGTTTGCTTCCTAGCCGTTGCCAACGAATATTTTGACCATTATTCCCTTCCATATGAACGTTGGAGATGCTTGGTTATAAATAGGGACCTTCATTTCACTTCTACTCACTTCTATCTCTTGAAATCAAGCTATCTTGCCTTATTCTAGCAATCTTGCCCTCTTCTCACTACACTTAGCTTTCTAAATCTTCTTGTTCTTCCTCTAATCTTTCAATGGCCTCATCTTCTCGTGCTAAGATCCCTACTAGAAGAAGATCTGCACCCTCATCTCGACCCCGTCCTAATTCTGTAGAAGGATGGATTTCTGATACAGATGGCCAACAAGAATTTCTGACCTACTAGAAGGAACGGGCTATTATTTCTCCTAAGTTTCTTATTGGTGAGCAATTCATCAATAGGGGATTCAATTTTCCCAACCTTCTTGAAATTCAAGGAGTTCTTCCCTTCATCCAAATGCAAGGTACGTATTATCCTGACCTTGTTAGGGTATTTTACTCTAGATTTAAATTTAGAGATCAAATTGCTACCTCTAGAGTAAAAGGCATCACAATTATTCTTGACAATGATATTTGGGAAAACATCGCTCACTTTCCAATTAGAGAAGATGCTATTAACATTTATGGTGAGTTAGATGATTTTGACAGGTTCTTAGCTTACCATTCTTTTCTGAGAAATCCCTCCATGGAGATTGGGTGTCTCCTTCATGCTGGACCTTTAAAGAAGGAGGAACGCATGATTCTCCATCTAATTGTTTGGATCCTATGTCCTCAAGCTACAAATCATGCCCAATGTTCTTCCATTGATCTTCGTATTATTCATGCCATAATGAATAATGAGCCGTTAGATTGGGGCGTTCTTGTCACAATGACCATGTTAAAAGCAAAACGTCATCCTACATTCAAAATTCCATATGCTTTACTTGTCTCTCGTATTCTTGAATATAAAGGAGTGAATGTTGAAGGTGAACAAGAATTAGAACAAATAACTTGAACCGCATGCTGGACAGCACATTGATTCAACTCCAAATGGTGTGTGTCAATGATATTTATGTTCACAAAGATGACGTTCCTAATCAAGGTGATGCAAATGAAGATTCTGATGAAGATATGCCTCCAGCTGCTGAGTTTCCCTCTGACCAAATCCAAAGTGTTGGAACTTCCTCTACTCATCATGACACCCGACAATCCATGGAAGACATGTTATCTGACATGAATCAGAGGATGCAGTCATTCTTCACTCTTTCTGGAGTACGGCATGAAGAAATAATTTGTCATATATCTGATGAAGATGATAAAGTGTGTCATTTAGAAAATAGATTTGATGCACACTTTCATAGTGATGATAGTGAAGAATTTTAAATTTTGTTGATTATTTTCTTTTTTGTTATTATAATGAATGATTGTTTCTGCAATAAAATATGATGTTTCTTTAATGCTTTGATTGAGGGGGAGTTATCTCCAACTTATGCATATTTTGAGGGGGAGCTCTTATGATTGTTATTGCAGAGTTATTTTTTATTATAATCAAAATAGGGGGAGAAATATTTAAAGCCTCTTATGAATTGCATTTAAATATTATCTGGTATGTTTAATGTGTTTGTTCGTATGACAGATAAAACAAGTTATTACAAGGCTTTAAAAGATAATTTTGATCATCATCAAAAAGGGGGAGATTGTTGAACATTCAAGGACTTGATGTTGCACTTGATGAACATGAAGATTGTTGATTTTGATGATGATTCAAGAACACAGACTTAGAGTGTTGAAGACTTGTTTTGTATTGTAATAACTCTGTTTCAATTAGATTGAGTCTGTAATATTAGAGTTTAAGATAGCCGGTACATAGTCTGCACCTTAGAAGCTTCAAAAAGCTCAAATATATCATCCAGGCTCGGCTTTAATCGATTAAATAGGGAAATAATCGATTAAAACAGTGAGAAAAATCATTTTATGTAAAAACTCATTGGTTTAATCGATTAAACCAACTTTTAATCGATTATCAGGCGGTTTAATCGATTAAACCACCTTTTAATCGATTAAAACGAGAGGTTTGGGTTCTGTTGATATTTGGCTCTATTTTAATCGATTAATACTTCTTTTAATCGATTATTTCAGATCAGATTTTGATTTTTAACTTCAAATCAAACCTATTTTCGAAAACCCTTTTCCCAAGAACCCTAATTTCGAAAATCCCAATTCCCAAACCCTAATTTCTCTACTTAAACTCTTCTATGGCACTCGAGAAAGAAGAACAACCTTTTTCATACAAAAGTTAAGTGTCGTGAGTGCCGGAGAACCTGTTTGTTGCAAGAAAAAGGGGCTTTCCGAACCTGGTGTGGGCTAGAAGCGATAAGAATCACTAAGTGGAGTTCTTAGTGGATTGTGTGTTATGCTGTCTCTGGGGAAAGTTGTTCTTCATCTCTTGTGGATTTCAAGAGAGGTGTTATCTTTACTTTATCTCTTCCATTGTAAATTGTTTGTAATAACTTTGTTTATAGTGACAGCGTTAATCCTCTGTTTGAGTGATTAGCAACTGGACGTAGGGTCTTTTGATCCGAACCAGTATAAATTTCCTGTGTAAGACTCTATCTCTTTCTCTATTTACATTTACACAGATTTTAATTGGTAAAATTTGGGGAAAATTTTGAAAACCTAATTTTTATTAAGAAACTAATTCACCCCCCCCCCCTCTTGGTTTTTGTCCGACCACGCGAACATTCTGCTGCGCGATTCTAATAGAAAAGTGACGTGAAATAAGGAGAAGAGTGGCTAAAAAGGTGTGGCGCAACCAAAAAGAATGAGGAAGGATGATGAGCATGACCAAAAAGAAAGGCGAAGGTGAATAAGGTATAGAGCATACAATGATGGTTTTGCTTAATAACCGTTGTCGTATATTCTATATAATTACAGTTATTAAAAAAAATTTGTCGAATAACTATTGCGTCCAATATTCGACAACAAGTGTTTAATAATCATTGTAGTATAGTTGATTATAATTTCAAAAATGCTACCTCGTTGCTTTCACCTATGAGTTTAAAATAACTATCATCAAAAGTCATCATCAATACTCTATTTTACACTAATGAAAATATAAAAATATCTTAATACATAATTTAAATAAAAAATATTAAAGCAATATTTTTAATAATGTAAGTTTTATGTCTCATGTGATAGATGTGTGACTTGTTAAGAGATAAAATAAATAAATAATAAAGGGGTTAATATCCACTAAAATAAAACAAGATCCTTTCTTGACAAAAAACGTACTTTATATTTTTCATCCATCAGTCAAGAGAGAACATAGAACGAGAAGTTAATGGAGCAAAGTCTTGTTCTTATCTTAGTTTTATTTAATTAATTCATAAAGGATGCACTCAAGAAAATTTGCACTATGGAGAATATATTTTTTTTTCTCTCTTTAATGGATGTGAGAATCACAATTTCAAGATACTATTTTCGTTCTTTATTTTATGCAATGGTTAGAAAACAATAATTTTACATATGGTATTAGAGTCTAGTTGTGAAATTGTGTGATTCTTCTTTTACTGTTTTTCCTCAAATTATGTTTTTCCCAATTTTATGAATCCTAATTATAAAATTCAGGGATTTTTTTTTTCTAAAATTTTAAGGATTGTAATTTTGGTTTGAAATTCAAATACGTTTGTGAACCTGAAGAATGAAACCTTTTATTGCAAGTATTTTGATTCACACCATAGTTATTGCAAGTATACGAGATATCAATCTAAGTTCACATGGCCATTTTTCATGTATCGTTTGAATGGAATCCAACTACATAAATAAATAGAATATAATTAACACAATTATGTGCAATAAATAGTTAACGGTTAATTATTAATTTACTAAAGTTATAATTTTTCTGAAAAATTTTACTATTGGATCTCATGAATGATTGTTTAGCCAATGTTACATGCTAGAAAAGTTAAAGGGCAAAATTTGTGGAGGAAGAAATCCGCGTGTATTGCATTATGATTGTGGATGTGAATACAGAGTACATATATGTGAATACAAATATGCACATGAATAAATTATGCACTGCATTGATAAATAAAATTATATATATATATATATATATATATATATATATATATATATATATTTCATTATATGAATTATATATGTTTATAATAAAATTAATAGAAATACTATGAATGAATAATAACAATATATATTTATTTTAAATTAAGTGTTAGTCAATCAAAATTTTAAATTATTTAATTTTAAATTAATAATAATTTATGTCAATTACCCACAAAATAAATGATGTTAAATTATGTATATCAATTTATTTATGGGTTATTTAAATTAATTATTATAAGACATTTATGGATCGCATAAGGTTGATTGATTGTTCTTATAATTAATAAGTATAATTGTAGATAATTTTGTATACATTATTAGTTTTATTTATATACTCAAAGGTATTAGGTGATTTTAATTTGTGCATATTTTAATTGTTATTAATGTTACAACTTTATTGGCATCATTATGTTTATATGTTATATGTTGATGTATCATCCAAAGGAGAACAATAATATATTTTAATTGTTGTTTGAATATTATATGTATAACATGTGTTTTAATGTGTTTTATGACTCAACACTTATGTGAAACTTTGTTATGCAGTACCAGTTCCTAACATAATAAATTTTCATGTATCATATATACCAATTTTTAATGGGCTTAACTTCTCTGACTGGATGAGAAAGTCCAAATTCACCTAAGTGTTATGGATCTAGATTTTGCTATATTGGAAGAGAATATTATTGTTATTACCAACTTTAGCAACAATGAACAACAAGCCATTATAAAGCTTGGGAAAGATATAACATACTCAACTTAATGTTCATGAGGATGACTATTATTAACAGTACTAGGACAACTCACCCCAAAAACAAAAGTGCTAAAAAGTTTATGGGATTAGTAGGAGAGAGCTCCTAAATAGCTTATAGGTCTCTCTTGCTAGGACATTGATGAGTGCAATGACCACCATAAAATTTGATGGATCACATATTATATATGAGCATGTCATCAAAATAACAAATATTGCAATAAGGCTTTAAGACTTAGGGAATGGTTGTGAATAAGAACTTCCTAGTATAGTTTATTCTGGACTCATTACCATTTGAGTATGACTCATTTCAAATGAGTTATAACACCATGAAAAATAAATAAAATATGGATGAATTGCACAATATGTTGGTTTAGGAAGAAACGAGACTTAAGAATCAAGGAAGTCACTTAGTTTATTATGTAAGTCATTAAGGAAATCAAAGAGCTAAAAGAAATTTATGAAGAAAAGCGATAAGAGTAGAGGGCCACTAAAGACTAATGAGACATGTGAAAATTTAGAAAAAAAAACACTAAAGGGTAGTAATTGTCATTTACGTGGAAAATCTGGATATTTCCAAAAAGGATTGTGAAAAACATAAAACTTAGTTCGAAAAGAAATGTGAACTTATATGTATGTTTTGAATAAAATCTAATTATAGTTCCACATAATAAATGGCGGATTGATTTTGAATGTATCACTCAAGTTTCTAATACGATGTAGGGATTCCTTATAATCCAAACCATAAGGTCAAATGAAAGGTTTGTCTTCATGGGGAATAGAGTGAAAGGTTTGGTAATGGATGTTTCAATTTATTTAAGCATAATCATCTTATCGGTATTGACATTCTTTGTGATGGTTTATATAAATTGAATTTGGATGGTTTGCATGCTAAAATGTTTATGACTTTACATTATAATGTTGGTTCTAAACACAATTTAGTGAATGAATGCTATGCTTTCTTGTGGCATAAACGTTTAGGACAAATTTCTAGAGAAAGGATGGAAAGATTAATAAAGAAGAAAATTCTTCCAGGTCTAAATTTTACTGATCTAAATATTTGTGTAGATTGTATAAAAGAAAAACAAATAGAACACACAAATAAAAGGGCTACAAGAAGAATCAGCTTCTTGAAATTGTTCACACTAACATTTGTGGGTCTTTTGATGTTACATCTTTCAAAAAGGAAAGATACTTTATCACATTTATTAATGATTATTTACATTATGGTTATGTCTATTTATTGCATTAGAAATCTTAACCGATAGATGCCTTGGAAATTTATTTAAAAAGAAGAAAGGAAATTAGACAGAAAGATGAAAGTTGTCAGGTCTAACAAAAGAGGTGAGTATTATGGAAGATATAATGTGATATATAATAAAGTAAGGTGCAGAATTTTAAAAAGATAAGATATGTAGTTTAAGCAATAAAGTAAGCAAACTCAAGGAAAATTTTCACTGGATACTAAGATAGTTGTCTATCTAGGTATGAAGGTGCATTTTCAAGGATTGGGCGGCAAGAAGGAGGAGATAAAAAAAAAACTAGAAAAGAACAAAGATAAGGCTTGGAAAAATGGACTAGCCCCTACCACCCTAGACAAGTGGTGGTTGTCACCACTTAAACCAAGGTTCAAGATAAGACACTCAAAGAAATGAGACACTGTAAGAAACCTCACACACTTGTCATAAATGCTCAACTTATTACATGACGGGAAACCTTCTATTCATAGGATTTTGGGAAGGATCCTAGATGGAATTAAAAAAATGAGACATAAACATAACTTAAGCCTAAAGGCTAAGAGTCCCCATGGCCCAAATATGTTAAATTCGTCTTAGCCCACCAAAAATGCCTCTAAGGGTGTGGAGAACATGAAAAAAATGTGTGCTTCCTTTTGGATTGTCCCAAGCCTACCAATCTCGCATCCCAAGTTTCTTCCTCCCAAAAAAGGGGTGGAAGACATGAAAAAGGAGTGTCATACACCTTTGGACAGCCCATGCAATCATCCTATATGTCCAAGCCTTCTTGTCCATCAAAAAGAAGTAGTGGTCTTCAAAAAGGAGGTGCATAAAGTGGTTCTACAAAAAAGTGCGAAAATGAGTCTCCAATATTTAAGAAATTAAAATGCTAAAAAAATTCAAAGTGGAAGGTGAGGAGGAGGTCTCCCTTCTAGTCACGCTCCTCGTGATCCTCCTAGGGATGACCTTTTCCGCCTCTGGGGCAACTAGGAACTCATCATAATGAGATTGGGCAACACCTAGGTTTATTCGCTAAACTCCTTCAAAAATGTGACATTTGTGCACAATTCATAATGTCAAGTACACCGCAATAACATGGTGTATCAGAAAGGCCTAATAGATTATTAATGGATATGGTTAGGAGTATGTTAATCAATTCTTCTTTACCTATTTATTTTTTATAAATGTCTTAAAAATTTCTATTTATCTGTTGAACATGTTCCTAGTGTTAAACAGATTTTGATGATGATTCAAGAACAAAGGACTTAAAGACTTGAAGACTTAGAATCATGTGTATTTTACTTGTAATAACTCTGTTTTGTCTTTTTGAGTCTGAAAAATTAGAGTCCAAGATAGTCAGCACATAGTCCATCCTCTAAAACCTCTAAAAGTTCATTTTTATCAAAAATACACTGTTATAAATGATTATCACTTAGGATAATCGATTATCCTGCACTGAAAATCATTTTTCTAAAAAGCTCTCTGTGATAATCGATTATCACTCAGGATAATCGATTATCCTAGCCAGATAATCGATTATTCACACAAATAATCGATTATCCTGGTCCTGTTTTGCTCCTCTGCGAAAATGGCTCTGGAATAATCGATTATCACTCAAGATAATCGATTATTTACGTCTGTTATGGGTTTTGAAATTCAAATCTGGACCAATTTATGAAAACCCTATTCCCAATTCTTATGTTTTCAAAAATCATTTCCCAGACCCTATTCTCTCTACTTAAGGTTTTCTAACGCTCTCTGCAAATTAACAAACCTTTTTCATACAAAAGTTAAGAGTTGTGACTGTGAGAACAATCGTAGGGAAGAAAAAGGGGCTTTTGAAAACCTAGTGTGGGCTAGAAGCGATAAGAATCACTAAGTGGGTTTCTTGGTGGATTGTGTCATCGC
>OY731400.1:26622963-26797497 GCA_963425845.1 Sphenostylis stenocarpa | reverse complement strand
TCAATCAGCTATGCACCCCTTGGTCTCCCAAAGGCTGATGACTAAATTTTCAATTGGGCCCTTATTACAACTTAAAACAAAATCAAACTAAAGCCCATTAATTGATTAATCCAAAATACAATTTGGTCAACCAATAATACTTGTTGAAGAGCTTCCTTTGTTTCCCTTGCTCTAGCCCTTATCATAGGTCATGTTCACATCACCTTCCTTATGGAGATTTTGTTGGCGCATCATTTCCAACATTTGAGCCATTTGCTCTTTCAGCGTATTAAGCTCAGTGGCGAGCTTTCGATTTTGCTCCTCTAGCTGTTCCATCTTTTTAGCTTTCTGAGCACGAGTGAGGATGGGCGGAAGACCAGCCACTTTCTAAATGATTTTAAGATTTTTATTATTATAGCTTTTTATTATGAATGATCAGTGTGGAATAGATATGCCTCAGACAATAACTTTGGTATCTTCTCAAAAGCCTATGTTTTAAGGGTACCATACCCGCCTTAGTGTGTTAACTTCCTTTTTTTTTAAAAGGTTGCCAACATACCTTAGCGCACTTATCTCTTCTAGGAAGGTGATAAACGCACTTGGGCCTCTTTCGTTATTGTCTAAGGATATCTAATGCATCCTAGAATGAATGTGTTTATGCATGCACTAAAAAAATATTTTTTTATGACATCAGAAATTGAAAGTGGAATAACTTTTGACTGGATTGTCCGATTTGGACGCACAACATGTCAAAACGAAGAGAAAAGGGTGAAGAACCAAGCTGCAAATTCTCGAAGGGGATTTGGTCCAGTAATTTTCCCAATAAACGCTCCTAAGACCTATTTTTCTATTATGACCATGATGATGGGCTCCTCTTTTATTCATCTTTTGGTTTTAGCCCTATCTTTTTCCTAGACCGCCTTTTACGGGTTTTCGATCTAGCGGGCTGCCTTAATTTTTGCCTAGAATATCTTAGGAGGCTTTTGCCTTATCTTTTGCCTAGACCGTTCTTTTGGGGTTTTCGATCTAGCAGGCTACCCTGATTTTTACCTAAGAATATCCTAGCAGGCATTTATTATTTTCTTATTTTTTATGCTTCATCTTTTTTAGATGCATGCTTGATCTTTGATTAAAGGTCTTTGTGCATATTTATGATTTATCAATAAAGATGCATTTCCATAATATTTGATCAAGAGAAAGGAAATGAAAGAGAATTTTATTGATAAATGAGCAAAAGTTTATTTCTTTTATAGAAGGATTTCAAGGGTATTTAGAAGAATGGGTGGTCAGGGTTGGCCATACTGAATAAGCTTAAATAGTCATGTCTATGATATCTGCCCCCCTAGTTCTCCTAATTGCTTCAGTTGAGATGCTTGAGCTCAGAGTGAGGACTATGCAGACTGCTTGCTTATGGAAGAATGTTACCTTAGCCGCCTTTCGGTTTTCGACTGAGGTAACCATTGCTCTTAGTTTTTATTATTATTTTTTTTTACCTCTACTTTTTGCCTAGGACGTGTCCTAGCAAGGAATATGGACCCTATCTTTTGCCTAGGAATGTCCTTTGCGGATTTTCATTCTTGACGGGTCTTGAGCAATGTCTTCAAGCATAATACTTCTTCACCGTATCGGAGTTGATTAGGTATCGAAGTTCTTTTCCATTCATATCGGCAAGGATAACAGCTCCTCTTGAGAAAGCTCGTTTGACCACAAAGGGTCCTTCATAGTTTGTTGCCCATTTTCCAATTTTATTCTTCTGGGCCAGAAGCACATTATTTACCATTAAATTCCTCTTATGGTAAATATGAGGGTTGACTTTTTCGTAAGCCCTTTTTATATAGTATTCAGCCGTTTTTCTTCAATAAGGTTTAGCTGGTCATATTGGATTTGAACCCATTCAGCTTCTATTAATTTTGCTTCCATCATCCTATGCTTTTGTTAACATGATTAGCTGTACCGATTTGTCGTCTCGGATCTTTGCTATAACTGAAGAGTAATCATTTTGAATGTAGAGCAACTGCCATATCAATACCCCTCTTCCTTTCCTTAGGGATTTGAATCCTCCTATTGATCACTATATTTCCACATTTCCCAGTCAATTACTTGAATGCTTTATGGTGAATGGTCAAGAGAAGAGAAAGAAAGGGATTTATTGCAAAGGCTTGTGTTTTAGTGAGATTTTTTATGAAATAATAGTTTCTGTAAGAATGGCTAGCCAAGGTTGGTCGATGTTTAGGCTAGTTGAAACAAACGTTTTGTTTTAATGAGGTGGCGTCTTCAACTGATTACTTTATGGCGCCTATTTGTGACTGATTAACTTTCCTAGTCCTCCCTTTTGGGTTTTCAGCCTAGGATTTTGCCCTTTTATCTTTTTGTCTTGGCCTTTGACCTTGACGGGCTTCTTTTAATAATAATTTCTTTTCTCAAAACATTATCGAAACACGATTTTCTTATTCGTGTCTTTGGCTAATCAATCATATTAACTTTGGCTTAATTTTGTCTATGGCGTTTTGATTATTTTAACATATTTTGGAACAAAATGTTTGACTAAACATGGTTATTTATGGGGTATAGATATGATTAGCGAGAAGAGAAGCAGATTTATAGTAAGAATAGCATTCTTTTATAATTCAAAGGGAAATGCGTGTCCTAAAGATACTCGGGGATCGGCCACACCCCGAGGAGTGATCTCTTATAGTCATTGGGTTTACATCCCTTAGAATTGGAAGAAGGACATCTAATGACTAACGCTACCCTTGATGCTAACATCCCTCCTTTTTGGAAGACCGTCTTTAAGGTATGGAGGGGAGACTTCTCTTTTCTTTGTACGACTTGATCTTTTGTAGGGTCGTACTTAAAAGTATTATCCTTAAAATCTGGTGGCTCTCTTATTCCTTGAGCATCCTTTCCAAGCCCTTGTCCTGGGCTATATCCATATCTCTTCATTATATGGGCCACTTTCATATTGCTAGGAAGTCTTTCCATATTGGCAAATGTCTTCTTTAGCCGCATCCATTTAAGGTATGGTGGACGGCTCGCTGATTCGAATGTAGTCTTTAGCTTGCACCATGATCAACCTGTTGCCTACCATGAATTTGATTTTTCGGTGGATCGTTGAAGAAACTACCCTAGCATCGTGAATCCAAGTTCTACTTAATCTTCCCCTTGAATTCTTTTTTTTTCTTCGGTTTCTTTATTTTTCCTTGTTTTTAGGAGCATTATCTTATAGCTCCTTGGGTGAATAAATTCTTTTGCTTCTCGTCCTGCCCCCAATGCCGGCTATATTGGAGATATCTTCATTGACGGACAATTCTTCTATGCATATCCACAGTACAGCTTTATCCGATGTATAAGGGAAAGGATGAGGCATGAATAAGCGCAAAGGTGTTATTGCCCCTTCCTTGACATTATCAATTTTGGTACCGATATTTCTTTCTTATTATCTCTTTTTCCCAAATCGATGGCCTAAGTTTTTTATTATGGGGCTGTATCAATTGAGCTTATTTTTCCAACAGTCTTTGCATGTCCGGGGAAATGGTCCCCTCCTCACTGTCTGACTCAATCCATTCACCTTTGGCTTTCAGATCCCGCAAAGAGTTTTCAACCACAGACATGACTGTTTATATGGTCCTTATTTGGGTTTAGATTTTATTTAATTATTTTGGAATGAGAGAGAAAAGAATGAGAAGAATATGAATATTATGAAAAATGCCTCGTTGTATAGATGAAAAGAGAAATATATACAGAGCCTCTTTTATCAAAAGATCTTGCGGCCATGGGCAGAGATCGCGAGAGATGCATCAGAAGCTTTTTTTGTTATTTTTTATTTATTTATACTTTTTATTTATTTATATTTTATTTTTAATGAGGAGCCCTAATCAGCTGGTCTTCCCCGTCATTCCGATTGAGACAGAGGCGTGTCGTCCACCTAAGGGTCGGGAGCATTGAAAGTAATTCGCCCGGCATTCAATAATTCTTGAACCCTATATTTTAAGTTGATGCAATCTTCCACGGAATGCCCAGGAGTGCCTAAGTGGTAATCACATTTTTCGTTGAGCTTGTACCAACCGGGGTAAGGTGGATCCTTCTTCTTTAGAGGGATGCGTGTTAGGAGCTTGGCCTCTAACAGCTTTGGAAGCAAACTCCCATAAGAGGTTGGAATGGGGTGAATTTCTTCTCTTGTCTGTGTGACTGCCCAACTGGTGGCGAAGAGGGAGAAGGAGTAGCAAGGTTGATGGCATTTACGCTCCCCTCTTTCTTCTTGCCAAAGGACTTCTTGAATGATGCGTGGGATTTCTTGGGAGGGAATCGAGTATTTTCGGCAAGGCGTACATCGATTACCTTCTTTACATCAAAGTTGTATCCCTCTAATGCCCTTAATTTCTCTTCTAGGGCAAAAATTTGTTTTTTGGAAACCTCATTGTGGAGGCATTGTCGGTGCATTAGTTCCATTAAATACGCCATCTGCTCTTTAATGTAGTTAAGCTCAATGGTGAGCCTATGGTTTTGTTCCTCTAACCGCTCCTTTAATTGCGGCACCTGCTCCTTTATGGCATTAAGCTCAGCGGTGAGCATACGGTTCTGCTCCTCTAATTGCTCCATCCTCTTAGCTTTTGCGCGTGAGTGGGGATAGCAACAAGACCAGCCACTTTCTAAATGATTTAAAGATTTTTATTATTGTTTTTTTTATTATTAATGATCAGTGTGGGATAGATATGCCTTAGACCATAGCTTTGGTGTTTTCCTAAAAGCTTATGCTTTAGGGAGTACCATACCTACCTTGGTGTGATGGTTCCCTTTTTTCAAAAGGTTACCATCATACCTTAGCACACTTATCTCTTCTAGGAAGGTTATAAACGCACTTGGGTCTCTTTCACTATTATCGAATGATATCTAATGCATCCTATAATGAATGTGTTTATGCATGCACTACAAAAATACTTTTTATGACGGCAGATATTGAAAGTGGGATAACTTTTGACTGGGATGTCGGATTTGGATGTACAACATATCAAAACGAAGAGAAAAACGTGAAGAACCAGGTTGCAAATTCTCGAAGGGGATTTGGCCTAGTAATTTTCCCAAAAAACCTCCTAAGACCCATTTTTTAGAGGTTTATTAAAATGATGTGTATGCATGCTGCATTTATTTTTTCTCTTTGTTTTTCTTATGAAATGATGTTGTATGAATGATACGACTTTGCCAAGAATCTTTTTATTGTAAGAGGTATTTTTATTGTTTTAAATTGTTTTTCATATTTTTTTATAACCCTTTATCTCTTCTGTTGGTCAACGTGGCTACTTAGCTTACAAAGAACCTGAAACTAGGCTAGCTTAAATGAAGACTGTCTGAGATAAAGTTGATTTATTCTTATCTTTTTTTACAGTTTTCTAGAATTTTTACTATTTTGTCTGTTGTATGATTACCCTATGCCAATGCATCAATACAAATGTAACAAACAAATGCACACACAATTCACTCATCCACAAGCAGATCCATGCTTATTTAATCACGAGGTAGGATTTTCCTGCAGAAACATGCTTGGTTAAGGAGGTTCTAATTTTTTCTCACCAAGGCCAAAGGTCCCCAAGGTGCCCCCATTATAGGGACCTCTCAATCTCTCAGTCTTCGGATCATGTACGGAACTCCGTGTTGACATCCTTGGACCAAAAGAAGAGAGTTATCACCTTGAGTTGGTGGTTTTCTGACAACGGTTGTAGCCCCGTGTGCCAACAAGCCAGTCGTATCTGCCACCCACTCCCTATAGGTATTCACTCTTGCCCTCGGGTATAGAGGGACTGTTGTGTGCAAGGGTTTTTGTGTATAGTTTGTATTTCACACAATCAATTTGCAGAAAATAATCATACAGCAGTTATTAAAGCCATACAATAAAACATACAAAGAAGGGTAAAGGCGTAATTTCAAATCTTTACTTAGTTTGAGTTTATCCGTCATGAAATGGGATCAACTCTCTAGCTTCCCCAGCGGAGTCGTTATCTGTCGCTGCCGTCCATTCCGACACCTAAGGACATCTCGAACGTTTATGCGAGCGGTCATGAAAAGATGGTTTAGACTCGCGTTTTATTTTAAAATGTGTTCATTGCTTCCGAGGTGCTCAACAACTGAACTATCCTCTAATAAAAGCAAGGTTTTCACAAAAGGGTTCTTATGGAGTTGCCACCAATGTTTTGACCATAAACATTGGAAAAGGATAAAAAGGCGTTGATTTTAAGAAAAACCAAACTTGGCCATTATAACCAGAGTTAGGTAAGGGAGTTAGTTACGCGTGGGGAAGGTGTTAGCACCCCCACGACTCCCCTTTCGGGTTCCCTATGACGGATTAATTCATAAAGTAAAGATTAAGAGAAATTACGCTATTACTCTATTTTATTATACAATGTTTAAAATGGCTATCTACATGATTTTATTTTCCATTGCATACATAAAGCAATAAAAGAGAAGAGAATTGAAAAGAACCTCCGTAGCAAGCTTTTTATTATAACTCTTCAACTGTGAGGATGCGTTTTGGCAATCCCCCACACTACAAGGACTCTCCTCCCCGAATACAGGACCGACTCTACCAAAATTCTAAGAAGAATCGAATGCCGGAAGAAACTTCCTTAACTGATTGTTACCTTATAGGTAGTCGGAGAGTTCATTCGAAAGGGGGAGAGAAGAGAAGAGTGAGGTGTGTGTAAAAACGCTCAAATGAGCTCCTATTTATAGTTTTTTCAGCCTGGCAGCTCGGGACGACTGTCTGGGGTGCAGAAAACAGGGACCGCCATCTCCAGAGGTTAGGACGACCGTCTGGGATCTGGGACGGTCGTCCCAAGTGTCAAAATTGGGTGGGACAATCGTCTGGCTTGTGGGACGGTCGTCTGGACTGACTGGGATGGCTGTCCTGACTTCTGGGACGGCTGTCTTGAGTGTTTTGGCCAGATTTTGTGTTCTAGGACTCCCGGGAAGCTATCCTTTCCTCAGACGAAAGCCAATTGATGCCGATAGATGTCCACCGAAGGTTCATCCTCAGATAGAAAGTCTTCTTAGTCTTTATTGAGAGGCCGGGAAAAATTAGGGGTCTACACCCCCGGGTATAGAGGGAAATGTTGTGTGCAAGGGTTTGTGTATAGTTTTTATTTCAAACAATTGCGTAAAATAAACAAACAACAGTTATTAAAGTCAAGCAAATAAACATGTTATAAAACAAGGTAGGGTAAAAGCGAAATTTCTTAGTTTATTTGTTAAACCGACCCATCACTAAATGGGATCAACTCTCTAGGCTTCCCTAGTGGAGTCGCCATCCGTCGTTGCCGTCAAAAGAGGCAGTCGTAGCGATGCGATGGTTCCGACTTCCCATTTTCGCATTTTGGATGGGTGGTGTTACAACGCCTCTAGGTTGTCTGATAACCGGGTTGGACCTAAGAGCCAAATTTCGAAGGGATTCTTATGGAGTCGCCACCGATGTTTTTACCGAAAACATCAGAAAAGGAAAAAAAGAAGGCATTGGTTTTTCAAGAAAACCAACTTTGGCCATTATAACCAGAGTTGGGTAAGGGAGTTAGTTACGTGTAGGGAAGGTATTAGCTTCCCTACGATGCCCCTTTCGGGTTCCCTGTGATAGACCGGTTATTTCGTAAATAAACTATAAATGATGCTTTTACCCATTTATTTGCGGAATTAAAAGATAGTGACTACATGGCCCTAATTAATGCATATATATATATATATATATATATATGATAAAGCGATAAAAGAGAGAGAGAGAGTGAAGAAACCTCCGAAGCAAGCTTTGATTAATTCTTTAAAAGATAGGGTGCGTTTCGGCAGCCCTTCGCTCTTACAACGTTGAATTTTCTCTCTCGAAACGCTATCAAAACTCTCTAAAGACACTCAGAAAACTCCAGAAATGCTTCGGAGGGGCTCTAGGAGAAGAATTCTAAGAAATGTTAGAAGGAGAAATGGAAGAACTGTGTGAAATGGAGAGGAGAGTGCTCCCCTTTTATATGGATTCGCGCCTGTCAGGTCGAGACTGCCGCTCACCTAGCAAGGTCGAGACGGTCGTCTCGCCATTCGGGACGGCCGTCTCGTCTTTGACAAATGGCAAGACGGTCGTCTCGCCAATCAGGACGGCAGTATGGACTTGCCAAATGGCGAGAAGGCTGTCTCGCTAAACGGGAACGCGGTCTCGCCATATCAAGTGGCGAGATGACTGTCTCGCCAACTAAGACAGTGGTCTCGACCTTGCTAAATGGCGAGACGACAGTCCCGATAAACGAGACTGAAAGTGATACTAGCAAAGATCTCAGTGATTTGATGAAGTCAAAGATAAAGTCAAAGGTCAACTCTGCAACAGTCAACAAGTCACTCAGAAGAATGGAGCTGAAGACTTAGTGTGTCTTAACAGAAAGCTTAGGTAAAACCACTTTACCTTTTCCACTGCATGAAGCTTCTTCATTCATTTTACAAAATGCCTCAAAAATAGTTTTAAACAAATCAAAAACAAAAGCATTTTGACAAAGAACTTTCTTAATAATGTTTTTAACTGATATTGCTTTGAAAGAAACGATTAAAATCACTTAGAATGCGTAAAGAAGTGTTTTTACAGTATTTTAATCGATACAAACTTCTTTTAATCGATTAAAACCTTTTATGACCGATTAGAATTCGAATATGACAGGTCAGAATGAAATATAATCGATCAGACTTTAAAAATGAGCGATCAAATTTATTTTAATCGATTAAAACACGTTTTAATCGATTAAAACCACTTTGGAAGTCAGGATGATCGATCAGAATGAAATTATGACCGATCAGAGTTGGTTATGATCGATCATAATTGAATTATGACCGATCAGACTTATTTCAATCGATTAAAACAAATTTCAATCGATTAAAATGACTTGGAAAATTTTGTACAGAGTTTCAATCGATTAAAACGCATTTCAATCGATTAAAATAACTTGGAAAATTTTTGTACAGAGTTTCAATCGATTAAAACTTCTTTTTATCAGTTAAAACAACTTGAAAAGTTTTATAAGAAAGTTTTGCAGTATATCAATCGATTAAAACGCGAATCAATCGATTGAATAACACTTAGAAAATGTTTGTAAAATGTTTTAACTGATATAAACATGGTTGTATCAACTAAAACAATTCTGTTAAAGAAACAAGAATGCATTAATGGGTTGAAAGGATTTTTAACAGATTATAACGGCTATTTCAACAGATTAAAACAAACTTTCAACAGATTAATTAATGCAGCAGATTTGAAAATTTTCTTTAAAAACAGTTTTGCTTGAAACTTTTAAACAGAGATTGAATATTAGTTTTACACAAACAAGGCAATTAATTCAAGCAACTGTTAGCATACTTTTTCCAAGAAAGAATTACAACTGTTTTGTGAAGTTCTTTTTGAAATCTTTCTTGAGGCATATTGCATTCTGTGAAGAAGAAACTTACTGTGGATTAGAGTAATCCGGTTTGAGCTTTCTAAGTCTCTTCTTTGTAAATTCTTTTTCATTACTTTGTATTGTGTTGTACCTGGAATTTGGGTACAAGTTTTTCTGCAAGTTGGTAGGTGGTTGTAGAAGTTTCCAAGAACTGGAATTTGGTTCTTGGTGGAGAGGCTGAGTACAGGAACTGGAATTTGGTTCTTGTACTTGTTTGGTGCCTGGAATTTGGGCACTTGGTTTCTCTACAACTGGAATTTGGTTGCGAGAGGTTATCAAGAGCTGGAATTTGGTTCTTGGTGGAGAGGTTAAGTGCAGGAACTGGAATTTGGTTCTTGTACTCGTGTGGTGCCTGGAATTTGGGTACTTGGTTTCTCTCGTGCTGGAATTTGGTTGCAGAGGTTTCCAAGAACTGGAATTTGGTTCTTGGTGGAAAGGTTAAAGTCGGAACTGGAAATTGGTTCCGGTGTTAGAGTAGGTGTAAGATTGTTGAGTCTGTAAAACATCTATTCTAGTGGAACCCAGCTGGAATTTAGTCGGAGACTGGACGTAGCCCTGGTATTGGGTGAACCAAGTATAAAATTACCGGTGAAATCTTTCCTAACCTTTCTCTCTTTAATTTCGAGTTCGTTGCGCTTGTATTGTTTAATTGCTTTGTGATTCGTGAATTGATTAGTAAACTTAATTTTCGAATTAGATAATCTGTTTATTGCGAAAAACTTTCAAAAATCAATTCACCTCCCCCCCCTCTTGATTTAAAAATACTTTTCTAACAATTGGCATCAGAGCGAGGTGCTTGAAAGTTAATCAAGTTACTTCGATCCATGGCATTTTCTGAGGGAGCGTGCATTGATAGACCTTCACTGTTAAGTGGAACAGATTACCTATATTGGAAAATAAGGATGAAAATCTTCATTGAATCTGTTAGTATAAATGCTTGGAATGTTATTGATCGGGAAATTGATATTGCTAACGGAATCCAAGATGATTGTATTGCCAAGAACATCATCTTATCCGCCCTTAACAAAAATGATCTTTTCAGGATTGCACCTTGCGAAACAACTGCACAAATGTGGAAGATTCTTGAAAAGACCTATGAAGAAGCACCGAAATATGCTTGATGGTCAACTCGGAATCACCAAAT
Source organism: Sphenostylis stenocarpa (assembly GCA_963425845.1). Classification (NCBI taxonomy): domain Eukaryota; kingdom Viridiplantae; phylum Streptophyta; class Magnoliopsida; order Fabales; family Fabaceae; genus Sphenostylis; species Sphenostylis stenocarpa. The sequence continues at coordinate 26,786,928 of OY731400.1, read as the reverse complement.
ACCGAGTGTAAGTTCGAATCTATGAACTATAGCTCATTACAAGATGCTTTTCTTGAAATACATGCAGATAGCAAAGAAATTAGAAACTGAAAATAGAAAATTGAAAAGCATGAATAGGCTTTTAGAAAACAAGATCATTCTTCTTGAAAAGAAAATAAGCTGATGAAGAAACTAAGTTAGAATTAGAGAATGATACTGATTGCATGTGTAATATTAAAGATTGCAAAAACTGTCCCGAGTTACGAAACAAGTATCATATCTAGTAAAAACCTCATCTAAATTGGCACAAGGAAAAAATAATCTTGATAAGATACTTAATTCCCAAAAATTAGTTATTGAACGTGGTGGCATAGGTTATACACCATCTATTGGAAAGAAAACAAGAGCATTCAAAAATTACTTTGCATATAGTAAAAGCAGTTTCATCTCCATTTATTAAATGTTTTTACTTGTATGAAAAAGGGTCACTCTGTTAAATACTTGCAGAATTAAGAAATATGCAGTACCCAAAGGAAGAATGAAATGGGTTCCAAAGATTAATTCCTTTCAAATAACCTGATCAGGACCCGAGTAATTATAAAGGGTACCAGAACAATTCTTAATTTGTTTTGCAGGAACAAGTCCGGGAATCCCTTGAAGATCAGAGCTGCGAAATCAGGTTCGAGTATTTAAACTAATTGTTTTAATTGATATATAACAATATTAATCGATTAAAATAACTTACAGTAACATCTGTCCAGTACCATTTTAATCGATTAAAATGTCGAAATAATCGATTGAACTGATCTCAGGATTTTGGTTTAAATGTTTTAATCGATTATAATAACTGTATATCAACTAAAAACACTTAGGTATCAAAATTAATCGATTCATTTACGTTTTAATCGGTTTAAATTCTGGTGTCATTTTATTGATCACATTCTATACCAAACTAATCGATTCTTTTATAAACCAATCGATTAATTCACTCGTAATCGTTTTCAAACCTAATAGGAAAAATGAAATTAATAGATAATTAGTTGATCAATCGATTAATTAGGTTCGAAAACAAGATTTATAACATCTAATTAAAGTTTGATAGGCCAATTCGAATCAAAAACCCAGTTTCTTTGATAAACAAAATCTGCATAATACTTTCACCCACTGTCCCGTAAATTGTGCCTCTGTAGCGATCAGATAATCATAAATGAGTCTCGGACATATCTGATTCAAGTTATCTATTATGGAACACCCAATTTTCTTTAAATGGCACATGCTGAACAAATCCTTGAATTAGAAACTAAGACTAGTGGAATAAATGTGGGAAAGTTATTGCCGATTGAATTACTGCAAACTTTACATGTGGGAAAGTTATCCATAGATGAAAAAGTTATTTTAATATAGTCATGATTCAAGCTGTAGACGTCTACATCTCTCTTAATACTTTACATGGAATGCTGCGTAGTAATACATTGAAAATCAAAGGAATTATCAAAGAATAGACTGTAACTTTTCTTATAGACACTAGTTACAAACAGGTCAAGCTGTTAGGACTGAAAACATAGTTTATCAAAGATTTTTCAGTGATAGTTGCTTCTGGTAATAAGTTGTTGATTACTAGGAAGTTCAATGAACAAATGTTTAGTTTACATTAGATTTCTTGATATTACCTAGCAATATATTTGAAATAATCTTGAGCATGCATTGGTTCAAAACTCTTGGTGAAATTCATTGGAACTGTGCAAATTTAAGAATTAGCTTTAATCATCAATGTCACGAGGTGACACTGTAAGGAAACCAATCTGGGACAGCAATTCAAGAATTGAATAACATGACACAGAGAATGTGTGTACAGGGATAAATTTTATACTATTGATATTGTTCCCTCGCTGAAGGCAAATATAGTGAAAGCTCTGGATTACTATCATCACTAGTTCTGCTGTGTATGCATTACTAATCATTGCCCACTCTACCAGAATAAGTTTTAGTTAACCACTTGTGCATATGATACCACTGGAAACAACAAAGTTAAAGATGATTCATTCCTCAAAGATAATGATGACTGGTTCACTGAAAGTGAGAATAACACCCATCATACTACATTAATAAGAATGCAGATCATTCGCTTGGATGATGATGACTGCAAAGTTTGAAATAGGTTAGCTATTATGGAAGGAAATTCCGATCTCGGTACATCATTAACCTGTGATTCATGCAATTTATGGTATCGTGCATTCTGTGTGGGATCTGATTGTGAATGTACGTCTGTCGGTACATGGTTCTGCCTCCGATGTGTAGTAGAAATTCCATTGTGGTGTCAACCATGGACTGTAATGCAGTCAATAGTAACGATGAACTGCTACAAGATTTCTTTTCGGGAAAAGTTTACGTATGCGTTGTCGATACAGGAGAGACAGACTATTGTTGTCTCAATAGTTGAGAGAGCAAAATTGGTTCCAGCAAAAAGGAAAGTCTATTATCTTTTGATATTGGTGGGGATCAAATGAATGATCACCAAACTGGAAGATTTGCAGCTTAATCGGGGAATTGGGATGACTAATCTACATCATCATCTTTATCTTACGCTTATTTCTATCTTTATATTTTTTGCTTGGACTGTAATATTACTGGTGTTATACCAGGTACATTTGCCTTAACCTTGATTGATATTATTTAGGGTCTAATTGAGATTAAACTGGCATAGATAGAAGTAGATCATAGATCCCTAAGAATCTAAAATCTGATATTGTTAAATCTGTTAGTAAAAAGACAATCAATATAGTTGATAGTAATCTAGACAATCAGTTCACAACATATCCAATAGATTACATATAAAAGATTAGCATCAGATATATCATGGTTTTCAAAATCTGGTTGTTTTAGTCAATAAAAACACCTTTTAATCGGTTAAATAAACTTAAACAACAGTTTTCATTACTGTTTTAATCGATTTAAAGTCGAAATAATCGATTGTTTTTACTAAAAATTCATGTTTTCAAAATCTTAAATGTTTTAATCGATTAAACCTTTCTTTCAATCGATTAAAATCATTTGCCGATTATGCTCTGTTTTTAATCGATTTTTATTCTGGAAAGAAAGATTAAAGGCTTTAGTTAATGGTTGTTCCTGTAACATGCTACTAAAGCGTGATTCCCTTATCTTTACACGTGTTAATTGTATTCATTACAAACGTGTTAATGGAGATAAGTTTGAATCAACTTTAATTGATTCTTTTCATGAGTGAAAAATTGATTCACTTTGTATTTTTCAAAAACTTGAGCATATTTTCGAAACCGTACATTTTTCTCTCTTCTATTCCCTATTTTTGATGAAGTCAAAAGGGGGAGAAATAGTTGCTTTATTTGAGGATAAATTTAGAAAAATAACTCTTACATTAAGAGAGCAACATTTTAGGGGGAGAAATAAGTTTTAGTGGGAGAAATAGAACATTAAATACATTTTTATATTTCTCACCTAACCTCATTATCAAGTGACTTATTTTGCAGAGATTGTTTTTTCAAAATGGTGTTTGTCTTCATCAAATAGGCGGAGACTGAAAGTGATACTAGCAAAGATCTCAGTGATTTGATGAAGTCAAAGATAAAGTCAAAGGTCAACTCTGCAACAGTCAACAAGTCACTCAGAAGAATGGAGCTGAAGACTTAGTGTGTCTTAACAGAAAGCTTAGGTAAAACCACTTTACCTTTTCCACTGCATGAAGCTTCTTCATTCATTTTGCAAAATGCCTCAAAAATAGTTTTAAACAAATCAAAAACAAAAGCATTTTGACAAAGAACTTTCTTAATAATGTTTTTAACTGATATTGCTTTGAAAGAAACGATTAAAATCACTTAGAATGCGTAAAGAAGTGTTTTTACAGTATTTTAATCGATACAAACTTCTTTTAATCGATTAAAACCTTTTATGACCGATTAGAATTCGAATATGACAGGTCAGAATGAAATATAATCAATCAGACTTTAAAAATGAGCGATCAGATTTATTTTAATCGATTAAAACACGTTTTAATCGATTAAAACCACTTTGGAAGTCAGGATGATCGATCTGAATGAAATTATGACCGATCAGAGTTGGTTATGATCGATCAGAAATGAATTATGACCGATCAGACTTATTTCAATCGATTAAAACAAATTTCAATTGATTAAAATGACTTGGAAAATTTTGTACAGAGTTTCAATCGATTAAAACGCATTTCAATCGATTAAAATAACTTGGAAAATTTTTGTACAGAGTTTCAATCGATTAAAACTTCTTTTTATCAGTTAAAACAACTTGAAAAGTTTTATAAGAAAGTTCTGCAGTATATCAATCGATTAAAACGCGAATCAATCGATTGAATAACACTTAGAAAATGTTTGTAAAATGTTTTAACTGATATAAACATGGTTGTATCAACTAAAACAATTCTGTTAAAGAAACAAGAACGCATTAATGGGTTGAAAGGACTTTTAACAGGTTATAACGGCTATTTCAACAGATTAAAACAAACTTTCAACAGATTAATTAATGCAGCAGATTTGAAAATTCTCTTTAAAAACAGTTTTGCTTGAAACTTTTAAACAGAGATTGAATATCAGTTTTACACAAACAAGGCAATTAATTCAAGCAACTGTTAGCATACTTTTTCCAAGAAAGAATTACAACTGTTTTGTGAAGTTCTTTTTGAAATCTTTCTTGAGGCATATTGCATTCTGTGAAGAAGAAACTTACTGTGGATTAGAGTAATCCGGTTTGAGCTTTCTAAGTCTCTTCTTTGTAAATTCTTTTTCATTACTTTGTATTGTGTTGTACCTGGAATTTGGGTACAAGTTTTTCTGCAGCTGGTAGGTGGTTGTAGAAGTTTCCAAGAACTGGAATTTGGTTCTTGGTGGAGAGGCTGAGTACAGGAACTGGAATTTGGTTCTTGTACTGTTTGGTGCCTGGAATTTGGGCACTGGTTTCTCTGCAGCTGGAATTTGGTTGCAGAGGTTATCAAGAGCTGGAATTTGGTTCTTGGTGGAGAGGTTAAGTGCAGGAACTGGAATTTGGATCTTGTACTGTGTGGTGCCTGGAATTTGGGTACTAGTTTCTCTGCGGCTGGAATTTGGTTGCAGAGGTTTCCAAGAACTGGAATTTGGTTCTTGGTGGAAAGGTTAAAGTCAGGAACTGGAAATTGGTTCTGGTGTTAGAGTAGGTGTAAGATTGTTGAGTCTGTAAAACATCTATTCTAGTGGAACCCAGCTGGAATTTGGCTGGAGACTGGACGTAGCCCTTGTATTGGGTGAACCAGTATAAAATTACCGGTAAAATCTTTCCTAACCTTTCTCTCTTTAATTTCAGTTGCTGCGCTTGTATTGTTTAATTGCTTTGTGATTCGTGAATTGATTAGTAAACTTAATTTTCGAATTAGATAATCTGTTTATTGCGAAAAACTTTCAAAAATCAATTCACCCCCCCTCTTGATTTAAAACTACTTTTCTAACAGAGACGACGGTCTCGACCATCAAGGTGGAAATCCTTATTTTTTGTATAAAAAAAAGCCCTCCTACTCTAATATGGGGCCTAAAAGTCTATCATAGGGATCTTTTAGGCCTTGCCCATCTTCGAATTGAAGGTCTTCTGCTCTTTATTTTGCGACCGGATAAGATTTGGGGTCTACAGCTGCCACCCCTTTACTCGACCAGTTGACTATGGGTTTTCGCACCTTAAAGTCGATTGGCGGGTAAAGGAGTTAACCGTCTTGTCCGGCTATCCTCTGGGTGCTCCTTCGATGCGGTAGCTGACCCTTTGGCTGTGGTGAATAAAGTCTGGTACTGTCTTCAGGATGCTTCCTTCTTGCGGAGGCTGACCCGTCAGACGAGATTTTGGTGACGCTTCAGGATGCTTCTTTGATACGGTAGTTGACCCTTCGGTTGGTGGAGATTTTCCTTTGGGATGCTCCTTTGATGCGGTAGCTGACCCCTCAGGTGGTGGAGATTGTATCCTTTGAATACCCTTTTGCAACAGGGTTGATCCTGGGATGTGGTGACGACTTACTGTTCTAATCCATGCACCGAATGAGAAACCTTAGGATGCTCCTTTGATGCGGTAGCTGATCCCTTGGTTGATGAGTATGAACCCTCATCAGGTTAGGTGCTTCAGGATGCTCCTTTGATATAGTAGCCGATCCTTTGGCTGTGGTGGCGACTTACTGATTGTGATCATGCATCGAGCTGATGATTGTTTTCTTCCGGTGTGTCGGGGGTTTTCCGATTTTTGACTATTTTGATAGTCATCCAGCTTTGGCTGCTGGGGATTCTTTGTTCAGTGCTTCTAAGATGAATAGGAATCCTTTGGGGATTTGCGCCTTTCGCAAGGTATCACTTGATGTCTTGATACCAAGGGTACTTGTCTTTCTCGCTAGTTACTACCATAGAAAAAGCTTGTTTGTCATGCAGCCTTATTTGGATAATGGGTATCTCACGTTCTTGATCTAAGGCAAACATGGATGACAAGGTAGCGAGCACGTCTGCAAATTGATTATCTTCCTGCGGGATGTACTCGAAAGTGACGTTTTCCATCATCGAAATCATATTTCGGATATGCTTTAGATATGGGATTAACTTGGAATTTATTGTTTCCCATTTACCGTTGAGTTGATATATGACAAGGGACGAGTCACCGAAAACTTTGAGTTTGGTCACCCCATGATCTAAAGCTGCTTGGAATCCCAAGGCGCAAGCTTCATACTCAGCCATGTTATTGGTGCAGTCAAAATTTAGCCTAGTTGTTACTGGGATGTATTTCTTTTCAGGGGATATCAAAATAGCTCCTATCCCGTGTCCAAACATGTTTGAGGCTCCGTCGAAGAACATGGTCCATGCCTCTTCTTTGGTCTCTTCGTGTTCAATGTGCATGATATGCTCATCGGGAAAATCGTCCTATAGGGATTGATATTCGTTTGTTGATCCATGGGCTAGATAGTCCACTAGGGGACTTCCTTTAATAGCTTTCTAGGTGACATGAACGATTTCGAATTCTAAGAGAAGCACTTGCCACCTGGCTATTCTTCCGGTCAAAATGGGCTTTTCAAAGAGGTACTTGGTTGGGTCCATTTTGGAGAACAACCATGTTGTGTGTCGAGCCATGTATTGTCGAAGACGTTGAGTTACCCACACCAATGCACAATAGGTCTTTTCGAATGGTGTATAACGGGTCTCATAATCTAGGAACTTTTTGCTAAGATAATATATGGCTCGCTCCTTTTTTTCAGTTTCATCTTGTTGATCGAGCACACATCCCATGGATTCTTTGAGTACTGACAGATATAGGATTAGGGGTCTTCCTTCAACGGGTGGTACCAACACTGGTGGATTGGTTAAGCATGTTTTGATTTTATCAAATGCTTGTTGACATTCTTCATTCCACACCATTGTCTGGTTTTTACGCAATAGCTTAAAGATGAGTATACATTTATCCGTCAGTTGTGCGATGAAACGGGCGATATAGTTGATTCACCCCAAAAATCCTCTGACCTCCTTCTCCGTGCTTGGTGGGGGCGTTTCCAAAATTGCCTTAGTCTTATATTCCCTTTTTGCTGACGATGAACCCTAAGAGTTTTCCTGACCGTACTCTGAAAGTACATTTTGTCGGGTTCAATTTGAGTTGGTACTTTTGTAGCCGATCAAATAGCTTCTTGAGATATTGGATATGGTCCATCTCGTTTCTGGACTTGGCGATCATATCATCCACGTATACTTCTATTTCCTTGTGGATCATGTCGTGGAATAATGTGACCATAGCCCTTTGATAGGTAGCCCCTGCATTTTTGAGTCTGAAAGGCATTACTCGATAGCAGAAGGTACCCCATGGTGTGATAAAGGAGGTTTTCTCTCTATCCTTGACGACCAACTTAATTTGATTGTACCCCACATATCCGTCCATGAAGGAGTAAAGCGTGTTTGTAGCGGTGTGATCTACTAGTGTGTCTATGTGTGGTAAGGGGAAGTCATCCTTTGGACTTGCTCGATTGAGGTCCCTATAATCCACGCATACTCTGACCTTACCATTTTTCTTAATAATGGGCATTATGTTGGCCAGCCATTATGGATACTTGGACACTATTAGGAGATTGGCGTCCAGTTGTCTTTGTACCTCCTCCTTAATCATCAAGGACCAATCCGGCTTGATCCTTCTGAGCTTTTGCTTTATAGGTCAGAACCCTTCTTTTAATGGTAATCGATGTTCTACTATGCTTGTATCGAGCCCGGACATGTCATGATAGGACCAGGCGAACACATCCACATATTCCCTTAAAAGTTGTGTCAACCCCGCCTTGATGTTATTATCAATTTGGGTACCGATATTTATATTTTTCTCATCATCCCCTTCTCCTAAATTAATGGTTTTTGTTTCCTCTTGGTGTGGCTGTATGGAGCGAGCTTCTCTTTCAAGCAGTCTTTGCATGTCCGGAGAAATGGTCTCCTGCTCACTGTCGGTTTCAACCCATTCGCCTTCGGCTTCTGGATTCCATAGAGATTCATCAATCACAGACATCATTGTTCTTAAGGGTTTTGTTTTAGGTATAGATTTTATTATTCAGTTATTTTGAAAGAATAATAAATAGAAGATGGAAAAGAATAAATATGTATGAAAAAAGCCTCGTGTATTGTAATGAAAGAAAAGATACAAAATGCCCTTTTGAACGATGATCTCACGGCCACGGGCTGGGACCGCAAGAAATACAAAGAAAGTCTTAAAAAAAGAAACGACCCCAACAACTAGTCCTCCCCGTCCTTCCCTATTACTCTGGTTGTGACAGAGGCTTGACTTCTATGTTTGGAGCGGGAGCTTCAAAGGTGACCTACCCAGCGTCTATTAATTCTTGGACCTTTTATTTTAAGGTCCGACAGTTCTCTATTGAATGTCTTGGAGCGCCTGAGTGGTAAGCACATTTTTCATTAGGCTTGTACCGCTCGGGATAAGGTGTGTTAGAATCGCGCAACGGAATGTTTGCGTGAACGGACAAAAACCAAGAGGGGGGGGGTGAATTGGTTTCTTAACAAAAATTAGGTTTTAAAAATTTCCCCAAATTTTACCGATTAAAATGATGTGTAAACGTAAATAGAATAAGGATAGAGTCTTACACAGAAGATTTATACTGGTTCGAATCAAAAGACCCTAGTTCAGTTGCTAATCACTCAAACAGAGGATTAACGCTGTCACTATAATCAAAGTTATTACAAACAGATAACAATGGAAAAGATAGAGTAATGAAAACACCTCTCTTGAGTCACACAAGAGATGAAGAACAACTTTCCCTAGAGACGGCACAACACACAATCCACTAAGAACTCCACTTAGTGATTCTTATCGCTTCTAGCCCACACCAAGTTCCAAAAGCTCCTTTTTCCTCCAACAAACAGTTCTCTGGCAATCACAACTTTTAACTTTTGTTTGAAAAAGGTTGTTCAATTTTCTGAGAGCCTTAGAGAACCTTAAGTAGATGAATTAGGGTTTGGGAATTGGGGATTTTCGCAACTTGGTGTATTGGGACTAGGGTTTTCGAAAATAGGTTTAATTTGAAGTTCAAAATACATATCTGACTGAAATAATCGATTATCTCAAGTGTTAATCGATTATTGCAGAGCCAAAATCAACAGAAACCCAAAACGCACTGGTTTAATCGATTATTTGCCCTGTTAATCGATTAACAGGCTTGTTAATCGATAAACAGGTGTGTTAATTGATTATTACAGTGAGCTGATACAAAAAATGGTTTTTCTCACTGTAATAATCGATTATCTGGTCTTTTAATCGATTAAACCCGAGGCTTTTTGATAAATATGAGTTTTTGAAGCTTCTAAAGAGTAGACTATGTACCGACTATCTTAGACTCTAATATTACAGACTCAAACTCATCAAAACAGAGTTATTACACAATAATACAAGTCTTCAACTCTCTAAGTTCTTTGTTCTTGAATCATCATCAAAATCAACAAGCTTCATGTCCATGTAAGTTCAACATCAAGTCCTTGTATGTTCAACAATCTCACCCTTTTTGATGATGATCAAAATTTTCTTTTAAAGCCTTGTAATAACTTGTTTTATCTGTCACACTAACAAACACATTAAACATACCAGATAATATTTAAATTCAATCATAAGAGGCTTTAAATATTTCTCCCCCTATTTTGATTATGATAAAAAATTAAGAGCTCCCTCTCAAAATATGCATAACTTGGAAATAACTCCCCCTCAAACAAAGCAATAAAGGAATACCAAATTTTATTTCATAAGTGAAAGTAATTTACAACACATGAAATAATAACAACATTAAAATTCTTCACTATCGCTATGAAAGTGAGCATCAAATTTATTTTCTAAGTGACACACTTTATCATCTACGTCAGAGATACAACGAATTATTTCCTCATGCCATACTCCAGAAAGAGTGAAGAATGCTTGCATCCTCGGGTTCATATTAGATAACATGTCTTCCACAGATTGACGGGTTTCAGGATGAGTAGAGGAAGTTCCAGCACTTTGGATCTGATCAGAGGGAAACTCAGCAGCAGGAGGCATATCTTCATCAGAATCTTCATCATCTGCATCTATGTTTGGAACATCATCCTTATGAACAAAAGTATTATTGACACGCACCATTTAGAGTTGGGTTAATGTGTTGTCCAGCATGCGGTTTAAGTTTGTCGTTCGAACTGTTTGTTCACCTTCGACATTCACTCCTTTGTATTCAAGAATGCGAGAAATAAGGAGGGCATATGGAATTTTGAAGGTGGGATGACGTTTGGATTTCAGCATAGTCATGGTGACGAGGCTGTCCCAATCTAGTGGCTCATTATTCATTATTGCATGAATAATGCAAAGATCTATTGAAGAGCATTGGGCATGATTGGTTGCCCGAGGACATAGGATCTAGACAAGTAAATGCAAGAGCATGCGTTCCTCCTTCTTCAAAGGTCCAGCTAGAAGGAGACGCCCAATCTCCATGGAAGGGTTACGAAGAAAAGAACGGTAAGCCATGATCCTGTCAAAGTCATCTAACTCACCAAAAACGTTAATAACATCATCTCTTATAGGAAAATGTGCAACATTTTTCCAAATATCGTCATCAAGAATAATGGATACTCCCTTAACACGAGAGGTAGCTACTTGATCTCTAAATTTAAAGCGAGAGTAAAATACCCTAACTAAGTCAGGATAGTATGTACCTTGCATTTCGATAAAAGGGAGAACTCCTTGATTTTCAAGAAGATTAGGAAAATTAAATCCCCTATTGATGAATTGATCACCAATAAGGAATTTGGGAGCGATAATACCTCGTTCCTTCCAAAAAGTCAGAAATTCCTGTCGGCCCTCAGCATCAGAGATCCATCCTTCTACAGAATTAGGACGAGGATGAGATGAAGGTGCAGATCTTCTTCTGGTGGGAATTTTAGCACGAGAAGATGAGACCATTGTAGAATTAGAGGAGTAACAAGAAATTTTGGGAAGACAAGTGATGTTAGAAGAAGGCAAGAATGATAGAATGAAGCAAGAAAGCTTGGATTCAAGAGTGAGAGGTGTGGAGAAGTGAAATGGAGGTTCCTATTTATAACCAAACATCTCCAACGGTCATATGGGAGTGTATGGGGGCCAAGAGAGTCGTTGGCAACGGCTAGAAAACTAAACCAACTAGGTTTAATCGATTAAAGCTTGAATTAATCGATTAAACCAGTAACAAACCCCTTTAATCGGTTAATTCAAGCAGTTAATCGATTAACACTGTATTTAATTGATTATCTGATGAGTTAATCGATTAATCCAGTGAGAAATGTCATATTTTGGACGTCTTGGGTGCAAATAATCGATTATAACTTCAAATAATCGATTATTCCAGAGAGTTCATCAAATTTTTGAGGTTTAGACATTTGATAATCTATTAACACCCTACATAATGGATTATAACATTACAACCATCCAAAAACTGTTTAATTAAGCATAATTTAAGCTATTTCTAATATCCCTAAATCTTCTAAGATCATAGAATCTATCCTTGGGAAGAGGCTTAGTAAAAATATCCGCTAATTGATGCTTTGTATCAACATACTCAATTTTATAGTTTCCTTTACTTATATGATCTCTCAAGAAGTGATGTCTAATTTCTATATGCTTAGTCCTAGAGTACATTACTGGATTCTTAGTAAGATTGATTACACTTGTATTATCACACATCAAAGGAATATCATTTAGAAATATACTATAATCTTCTAGTTGTTGTTTCATTCACAAAATTTGAGCACAACATTTATCAGCTACAATATATTCAGCTTCAGTGGTGGATAAAGCAACACATGCCTGTTTCTTAGAATGCCAAGATACTAATGATGATCCTAACAAATGACATGTCCCACTAGTACTTTTTCTATCTATTTTGCATCCACCATAATCAACATCAGAATAACCTATTAAACTAGTACAAGCTTCAGATGGATACCATAAACCAAAACCAGTATTTTACTACAGTTAGGTGAGATTCTTTTGGACATGCTTGAAATCTAGCACACAGACAAAATGCATAATATCAGGTCTACTTGTAGTTAAGTATAATAGTGAACCTATCATACCTCTATACATAGATTGATTAATTTCCAAACCTGATTCATCCTTGTCTAAATAGCATGAAGTTCCCATGGGTGTGTTAGCTTCCTTTGAAGCGTGCATTCCAAACTTCTTGAGAATCTCTTTGCAGTATTTGGTTTGAGAGACAAAAATGTCATCTTTAAGTTTCTTGATTTGAAGTCCAAGGAAGAACGTTAATTCTCCCATCATAGACATTTCAAATTCTCCCTGCATTATCTTAGCAAATTCTACACACAAAGAATTATCAGTTGATCCAAAAATGATATCATCAACATATACTTGAACCAATAAGATATGTTCTTTTCCTTTCTTTATAAACAAAGTCGAATCAATTTTTCCTCTAGAAAAATCATTTGAAGTTAGAAAGCTACTTAATCTTTCATACCAAGACCTAGGAGTTTGTTTGAAACCATATAATGCTTTATTCAATTTAAAAATATGATTAGGATAACTAAAATCCTCAAATCCAGGGGGTTGCTCCACATATACTTCTTCTTTAATAAACCCATTCAAAAATACACTCTTAACATCCATTTGATATAATTTAAATTTCATCAATGATGCATAAGCAAGAAGTAGGCGTATAGCCTCTAACCTAGAAATAGGAGCATAAGTTTCATCATAATCAAAACCTTCCTCCTGACAGTAGCCTTTGGCAACAAGTCTGACTTTATTCTTTGTTATATTTCCATCTTCATCAAGTTTGTTTTGAAATACCCATTTAGTTCCAATTACTTGATGTGATTCTTCTCTTCCCAGACTTGATTCCTTTCAAATTGATTGAGTTCCTCTTGCATAGCTATGCACCATTGATCATCTTTAAGCGCTTCCTCAACATTTTTTGGTTCTATTTGTGACACAAAAGCTACAAACATGCAAAAATTAGTCATATTTCTAGTTCTTACCCCTTTTTGAGATATCACCAATAATATTGTCCATTGAAAGTCCTCTTGGTGATTGCCATTCTTTTGCTAATTCAGGTGTTTGAGAAGGCTCATTTTCTTCCAAATACAATTCATCAAGAGCCTCTCTTATGTGCTCATCATCACCTGCAAGTTCTTTATCTGACTCAAGAGGATTTCTCCCAAGGTCTACAATTTCATCAAAAGTAACATGTATAGATTCTTCAACATTTAAGGTTCTTCTATTAAACACTCCATAAGCTTTGCTAGTTAAAGAATAACCTAAGAAAATGCCCTCATCGACTTTTGAGTCAAATTTTCCTAAGTTGTCCTTTCCATTATTTAACACAAAGCACTTACATCCAAATATTTTCAAATGAGCAACATTAGGCTTTCTACCATTTAACAATTCATAGAGAGTTGATTTTATAATTGGCCTAATGAGCATTCTATTCAAAACATAACATGCAGTACTTACCGCATCAACACAAAAATATTTAGGAACTTTTGATTCATTTAGCATTGTTCTAGCAAGTTCCTCTAGTGACCTATTTTTCCTTTCAACTACACCATTTTGTTGGGGAGTCCTAGGAGCAGAAAAATTATGTAATATTCCATTTTTCTCACAATAATTTTCAAACCTTTCATTTTGAAACTCACCACCATGGTCACTTCTTAATACCTTAATTCTTAAGTCTTTTTCATTTTGAATTTGCTTTGCAAACTTCCTAAAGACCTTAAAAGCTTCACTTTTCATTGTCAAGAAAAATGTCCAAGTATATCTAGAAAATTCATCAACAATCACAAGACCATAATAATTTCCACCAAAGCTTTTTATCCTAGAAGAACCAAATAAGTCTAAATGTAATAATTCTTAAGGTTTTGATGTGGAAATAACATTCTTTGATTTAAATGATGATTTTACTTGTTTACCTTTTTGACATGCATCACATAATCTATCTTTTTCAAACTTTAACTTAGGCAAACCAATAACTAAGTCTTTTGAAATCAATTTGTTTAAATGATGCATATTTATATGAGCCACTCTCTTATGCCATTACCATGGGTTCTCTTCCTTAGCAACTAAGCATGTTATACTAGTATCATGTATACAATCCAAATCAATCAAGTATATGTTATTATGCCTAATGCCTTTCAATGCTACTTTTTCGGAATCTATCAAATGTATGGTACAAAACTTGCTTTCAAAGATTACCTTAAATCCTTTGTCACATAGTTGACTTATACTAAGCATATCATGCTTTAGCCCATCAACAAGAAGCACATCCTTAATCTCCAAAGTGTTTGCACCACCTATATTTCCAATTCCAAGAGTCTTTCCTTTGTTGTTGTCCCCATAAGTTACATATCCTTGTTCTTTAGCTTTGAAACTCACAAATTTCGTTTTTGAAAGAATTAATGGTTGAGTTCAAGAGGGGGGGGTGAATTGAACTTAAAAACTTTTTCGCAAAACTTTACTTTCTTTTGGAAGAATGAGTTATCTTTATTCAATTCTTGAAAAGATGATTTGATTTAAAACACAGCAAGATTATATTCAGAATTTAAAAGAGATGATAGAAAGAAATCAACACACAAATTTATACTGGTTCACTCTAATCCAGAGCTACGTCCAGTTCTTGACAAAACCTGTCAAGTTTTCACTAATACCAAGTGACAATTACAACCCGTAGATCCTCACCAATCTACACCAAGAACTATCTTTACAACCTATAAGATAGAATCTTGAAAAACACCCAGTAACCAAATCCAGTTACTGTACCAAGTGTAGATTACAATCCAATCTACACAATTCACACGATACAAAAGAATAAGGAAAGAAGAAACCTGGACTTTGAATTCTAATTGCCCAAGCACCAATTCTAAAGCACTCTCTCGCTGTGAATGACCACAATGTTGATCAAAGCACCTTATGATATGACAAAATCTTGAATGCGAGAGAAAAATGTAGATGAACGATTCACAGATTGATTTCTCAAGTTTTCTCAAGTAGTGTGTTGTATATGTTTTTTAAAAGATAGATCAATACTTGTTTATATAGAGTAAAACAAAGTTTCGATACGTGTTCTCTATCAAAATTTGTTACGAGAGAGAAAACAATCAATTAAATTTGAAGTATATCGGATAAAAAGTGATTCCGACCGATTAGAATAGAAGAATAATCGATTAGATCTGAATTATGATCGATTATATGTAAACTATGATCGATCAGAATATATTTCAACTGATTGAAACCGCGATTCAATCGATTGATTTCACTTAAAGGTTCATTCAATCGATTGATTCGAGTTTTCAATGGATTGAAACAGCTTTATGAAAAATAATAGCTCTCTGTTTCAACCGATTAAAAATCATTTCAACTGATTGAAATCCTGCAGACTTTTAAGACTCGAAAATGACTTTCTGTTTCAACAGGTTGAAAACCATTTCAACATATTGTTTTTCCGAAAACATTTACACTTAAAAAATATCTTTATTTTAACAGATTGAAAAACGTTTCAACCGATTGTTTTTCCGAAAACTCTTAGATTGAAAAATATCTTTCTTTTTCAACAGATTAAAAAGTATTTCAATTGATTGTTTTTCCGAAACTTTCATATTGATAAATTTACTAAGTTATTTTAACTTGTTGATTCTGCGAATCAATCAATTGAAAAAATGATTATATAGAACCACTTATTCTGTTAAGTGATTTTAACCGATTGAAAATCTTTTTCAACAGATTGAAAAACTTAGTTTGTTCTTTTAATACGAGAAAATGATTTTCAATGCTATGCGGAAGATTAAGGCGCTTCATCACAACATATAATGGTCTATCAAGGAATTAAGTGCTCAAGTTAAAAAACCTAATCATCTACACACCCACAACCTAAACTAAATTTATGTCTTCATCAAATTATATCTAAGTCTTCATCAAATCCACCAAGTCCTCCAAGTGCTTCAATCTCCCCCTATTTGATGGAGACAAATAACCACCGCACCTGCATAAAATCGGACCGGAGACATGCATACCGAGAGACATATATTTTGTGATGTGGTGTGTGTGTAGTGGCGGTTTTAATCAAAATAATTCTCCCCTATTTGACTCGCATCAAATAGATTGTCATGGATACAGATCAATGGGGCCACTTGGGAACCCCCAAATAAAAAGCAGAATATAAAACCAACTAAGAAAAGAAAAGAAAAAAAAAAAAAACAGAATTATCGACAGACATTGATCAGTAAACTTCAATCATCTCTCGGGACCTGGGTTGAATTGTATTTCCACAATTCCGTTGTAAATGTCTTCAAGTTGATTATCGATGTGCTTGGAACCTTGCAATAAAATTCTCATCCAAATAGTGCTCTGTCGAGCCCTTATAGCTCGTAGTCATATTCATATGCCTCCTTTGATCAGCTTGAAGTTGATTCATTTGTCTGCAGACATTGTTCTTTCAAACTCGTGACGAGGTGTGCCACGGTCAGGGGGTGAATTATATGGAATCATCTCCAGCGGGATCACTTCTTCCATAGGATCGGATGGATGAGCTCCGAAGTGCCAGGAATATCGGTGTTGATATTTTCTTCCTCTTGTCCATCTTCATCACTTTCTTCATCTCTTCCAGCATCCTCCTTGGAGACCCACTCACCATCAACTTTCATAAATCCCATTTTGTGAAGCATAGAGTTATTTATTTCGTTTGTTGAACGAACCGTCTCGACAAGTTCTCCTTCAAGATCAACACCAAAATATGTTAAAAATTTGGAAATCGGTATAGCATAGGGGTACCTGAAATCACCGAGTCTTTTTGCCTTGATCATGTGGTCTTTGATGACAAAAACCCAGTTCACCCGAATCCTGTGGTGAATGCAATACATTAGTACTAAATCTCCCTCATTTAGCACCGCATGATTGCTCCCCCTCGGAGTGAGCTGCCAAGACACAATGCGAGGCAAGCAACCTTTCTTCCAATTTTAGTTTCCCAGTATTGAACGAGCTGACGAGTCATGCTTATTCTTCATGCATGACCGAAAATATTGAACCTTATTAAATTCCTCCACATCGAAGTACACCCTTTGGTGACTTTCACTCCTAAATCCTTTAAACCAGCAACCTCCTTCCGGATGTTAGGAGTAATCTCAATGTCCACACCTTTAACTTGGGTTTTCAAGGTGGAACCTTCAAAGGACAAATTTGTGAAGAAAACTTTGATCAAGTCGGGATAAATCCTACCAGTCCAACTCTAGAAACTTCGAAGCTTTTGATGTTGCGGCGACTTTACGATGCCTCTAAATCCTTCGAGCATCAAACCAGGAAAACTTTAACGACTTTGGTATGTTGACTTGTTTTCTCGCTCAACTCATGGATAAACAGATTCATTTGCTCTTGGTCCCCGTTGAACCAAGTCTCAATCCTTCCTTCAACATTTTGTTCTGCAGAACAGAAGACGACTCGCCACGCTTGATTTCTTTCTTCCGGACTTCGATCGTTTGAACATGCTTGATGAGCAAAACAGAGAGGAACATAGAAAGAAAGAGTTCAAGTTAAAGAAATAGGAATACGAAATCGTTTGACTTCAGGATTTTGTCTTTAGTCTTTTTGTGATCTTGCACGATGATGATAAAGGTGGAGAGAGAAGAGTTTGATACTGAAACACTTAATTACCTTCGCAGTATGTATCCAATCGAAGTCAATCAGTATTAAAGGAAGTGGTTGAGATTTTATCTCATTGTAAATGAGTTCAACCTAATCTGCAGAAATTACTTGTGTGCAGAGCCAATTCATTTAATTTCAATTAATCAATTGATTTTTCCCGTAACCAATTGATTTCGCACTTCGCAGAAATTCATAAGTGAAATAAACCAATTGAATTGATGAATAAATCGATTGTTTTTGCAAAGGAAATTTAAGCAAAGTACCATTAGTGAATTCAATCGATTGAATCGAAGATTTAATCGATTGATTTATAGAAGAAAATTTGCAGAGCTACAGAGTTAGTGAAATAAATCGATTAAAAGTGTATCTAATCGATTGAACTAATAACATATCAATACCAGAGAGTAAGAATCAGGAAATCAACAGATTATTTCGCAGTTTCAATCGATTAAAACAAACAATATCAAGTTATTCATGCAATTATTAATCGATTGAACTTGTTATCGACCTGTTAAAAGACATACAATTACTATAAAGAATCAGCTTATACAATACTAGATATATCTAGAATTCCTAATTCAGATCCTAAGCATATTAAGTCTATCTCTAGGAAGTGGTTTAGTGAATAAATCGACTAACTGTTTTTCAGATTCAACAAATAATATCTCACAATCACCCCTAGATACGTGTTCTCTAATAAAGTGATGTCTAATTTCAATATGCTTAGTTCTAGAGTGTTGAATAGGATTCTTAGTTAAGTTTATCGCACTAGTATTGTCACAAACCAGAGGTACCTTGTTTAGAGTCACTCCATAATCTGTTAGTTGTTGCTTGAGATAAATGCTTTGAGCACAACGACTCCCAGCTGCAATATATTCAGCTTCTGCAGTTGAATGAGCAACACACGCTTGCTTTTTGCTTGTGCCACGATATAAGACTCGCTCCCGAGTAAATGACAAGTACCGGAGGTACTTTTTCGTCTAATCTACATCGTGCAAAGTCAGAATCGAGAAAATCCAACAAGCTTAAGGGACGCACCTTCAGGATACCATAGTCCAACATTGATCTGTTCCCTTAAGGTACTTCAGAATCCTTTTGGCGACGATAAGATGTGATTCCTTTGGATTTGCCTGAAATCTTGCACACGAGACATACACTAAACATAATGTCCGGCCTACTAGCAGTTAGATAAAGCGAGAGAACCAATCAAACCTCTATATTTAGTTTGATCAACGATTTCCCTTTTTCATCTAAATCTAAACAGCAGTTAGTAGACATTGGTGTAGAGGATTCCTTGCAATTGTGCATATCAAATTTCTTTAACAGTTCATTGCAGTATTTAGATTGACTAAGAAAAATTCCATTTGTTAATTGTTTAACCTGTAGACCAAGGAAGAAATTCAATTCTCCCATCATAGACATTTCAAATTCACTTTGCATTTCTTTTACAAACTTATTACACATGGCATTATTGGTGGAACCGAAAATGATATCATCTACATACACCTGCACTAGAATAATATCAGTTCCAGATTTCTTAATGAACAAAGTTTTATCAACCTCACCTCGCTTGTACCCTTGATCAATTAGAAAATTACTTAACCTCTCATACCATTGTCTAGGTGCTTGCTTCAAGCCATAAAGAGCCTTTTTCAATTTGTAGACATGGTCAGGATGCTTGTGATCTTCAAACCTAGGAGGTTGAGAAACATACACTTCTTCATTGATAAGTCCATTAAGAAAGGCACTCTTTACATCCATCCGTAGTAATCTGAAACCACTTAAACAGGCATAAGCTAATAATAATCTAACAGACTTCAAGCCTAGCTACAGGTGCAAATGTTTCATCAAAATCAATGCCCTCTTGTTGGTTATACCCTTTGGCTACCAACCTAGCTTTATTCCTAGTGATAATGCCATGTTCATCTAGCTTGTTTTTGAATACCCACTTAGTACCAATTACATTGATATCACTCGATTTTAGGAACTAATTCCCATACATTATTCCTTTCAAATTGATTAAGCTCATCATGCATGGCACTAACCCAAGTATTCATCATTTAATGCTTCTTTAACTGTCTTAGGCTCTATTTGTGAAATGAATGCCATATGATTACAGAATTGATTAAGAGAATGTCTAGTAGATACTCCCTTATTAATTTGCCCGATGACATTGTCTAGAGAGAGATTTCTTGGGACAATCCACTCTTTAGGAAGCTCTTCCAGAACATCTTCTTCCTGTTCTTCAATAATTGTTGGAGAATTAGCTTTTGCTTGGGTCCACTGATGGATCATCTTCTTCAACAGATACGTCGATCCGTGCTACTTGGGACATTTCAACCGATAAGAATTATCAGTTAAATCTTCTTCATCAGCGAGTACTCGTTGATCTATTCCGCACAACTCGAGGAGACTCATTAAACACAACATGTACAGATTCTTCAACTGATTTCAATCTCAAATTATAAACTCTATATGCATGGCCATGAGTTGAGTAACCAAGAAAAATTCCTTTGTCAGATTTTTCATCAAACTTGCCAATGTTTTCTTTCCCATTGTTTAAAACAAAACATGTACATCCAAAGACCCTGAAATAGTTTATGTTGGGTTTTCTTCCTTTGTACAGTTCATATGGGGTTTTCTTAAGCATGGGTCTAATCAAGACTCTATTCAAAACATGACAAGCAGTGTTGACTGCATCAGCCCAGAAGTATTTTGGTAAAGAATTTTCACTCAACATTGTTCTGGCAAGCTCCACAATTGATCTGTTCTTTCTTTCCACAACACCATTCTGTTGAGGAGTTCTTGGAGCAGAGAAATTGTGTTTTATACCAAATTTTTCACAAAATGATTCAAACTTCTCATTTACAAATTCTCCACCATTGTCACTTTGAATAGATGTAATGAAATATCCCTTTTCATTATGTAAAACCTTGGCAAGCCTTTTGAAAGATTTGTAGGAATCAGATTTAGCTTTAAGAAAGACAGTCCAGGTAAATCTGGAAAAATCATCGACAATCACCATGATATTTTGAAATCAGTTTGTCAAGATGGTTAAGATGTATATGAGCAAGCCTTCTATGCCACAACCAAGATTCTTCTTTTTTAGTAAGAAGACAACTTTGAGATGATATAGACTGCTTAATATCTAACATGTATATGTTGTTTAACCTCTTACCTACCAACATTACCGTGTCAGATTCTGGCTCACAGATAAGACATTTTTCTGGTTTGAAAACAACTTTGTGACCAAGATCACATAACTGGCTTATACTTATCAGATTGTGTTTGAGACCTTCAACAAAAAGAACATTGTGAATGGTTACAGATTCACCATCTCCAATATCTCCAGAACCAAGAATTCTTCCCTTGTTGTTGTCTCCATAAGTCACATGACCCCCATTCTTCAATTTCAACTTCTGGAATTTTGAAATGTCACCTGTCATGTGCCTTGAGCATCCGCTGTCCAGGTACCAAAGAGACTCTTGATGCTTGTTCTCGAAAAGTCAAACATAAAGCATTTGGTACCCTTTAAATATTTTGGGTCCTTGGGAGTCAAACTTTCGCTTAACATGTTTTGGAACCCATCTCTTCCTTCCTTGCGGCACAAAATATTTCCTAGCATGACGAGAATTTTATAGTATGTCCTTTCTTCATGCGGTAATGACAGGATGAGAAAGGGGATGCTCGTTGTTTTTCTATATGAAAAGAAGTTCAAATATTTCTTAGTTTTTACCCCATTCCTAGGTTTGTACCCGATTCCGAACGTTCAAACACACAGTTTTGAGATCCAAGCGAGTGCATCTAAATTCTCTTTACCTTGAGTAAATTTTGTTAAGGTTTTAGTTAAGTAATCAACCTTATTTTGTAAAACAATACACTTTTCACAATTCTTATTAACAACAACATTATCTGCAGATGAATAGATAATATCTAGATGTTCTAAATCTGTTTTGCTTTCTAGCAGTTCTTTTTCCGAGTTTTAACTCTATTTTCTAACCAGTTATTTAGCCCTTTCAACCGATTATTTGTATGAGATAAATTTACGGCTTCACTATGCATGTCATTGAAAGCATTCAGTAATGTGCTTGTAATTCATTTCATTTTCTCGTAGGAGTTGAACTTACATGTGATGAAGAGGATTCACGACCGACCATCAAACACGAGTTCACCTCTTCACTTTCGGATTCGGAACTGGAAGAAGATTCATTGTCTTGCCAAGCTATGTAGGCCTTTTTCCCTTTGTATCTTGAATCTTTCTTGTTCCGATTCTTGGTCTTTTCTGGACAGTCGCTCCTTATGTGACCCTGTTTACCACAAGAATAACAAGTAATATTATTTTGAACAGATTCGAGTCTTTCTATCATTGTACCTTTTTACTTGACCAGTCTTGTTCTTTCTTCTCGAAATTTCCGAATTTCTTAACCAATAAAGTCGAGTTCTCGGACTCATCTTCTTCAGAACCACTTGTTTTCTTCAATCGTCTTGAGAACAATATTTCTACTTTTCTTTTTCGCATTCTCTTGTTCTTTGAACCGATTGATTTCCAACTCGTGTTCCCTTAACTTACCAAAAAGTGAGGCAGTAGTCATTTCGAGTCAAATCTCTTGATTCGGATATTGCTGTCACCTTTGGTTGCCAAGTTCTGTCCAAACACTTCAGTATTTTGATATTCAACTCCTCCTTGTCAAAGGTCTTCCCTAGCCCGATCAAATGATTAACTATGTGCGTGAATCTTTTCGCACATCCGCAATTGTCTCCCCTTGCTGCATTTTAAACAACTCATAGTCCCTGATTAACTCATGCTTTCTTGCCCTTTTCACATCGAGATGTTCCTTCATGTGTGACCTCTAGAATTTCCCACATCTCTTTGGCGTAAGCACACTCGAGACACCCCGAAAAACTCATCAAGATTTAAGGCGGAGGTAATAATATTCTTTGCGAGTATAATCATATTGCACTCTCCTATTTTCTCGCATCGATCAACTCACTCCAACTTTTCTCAACAGTTTTACCATCTACTATATGAGTTGGTTTAAAAGGACCATTAACAATTGTTTCCCAAATGCCTCTATCAAGGGATTCAATAAAGATTTTCATTCTAACCTTCCGAAAAGAATAATTCACACCGACAAAAAGTGGAGGCCTGTTTATGGAGGCTCCTTCGAAAAATTCATCTTTCCCTCGACCATTGGACCGATTACTTGAGTAACTTACAAGAACCAGCTCCGGTACCAATTGAAAGAATTAATAGTTGAGTTCAAGAGGGGGGTGAATTGAACTTAAAAATTTTTTCGCAAAACTTTACTTTCTTTTGGAAGAATGAGTTATCTTTATTCAATTCTTGAAAAGATGATTTGATTTAAAACACAGACAAGATTATATTCAGAATTTAAAAGAGATGATAGAAAGAAATCAACACACAAATTTATACTTGGTTCACTCTAATCCAGAGCTACGTCCAGTTCTTGACAAAACCTGTCAAGTTTTCACTAATACCAAGTGACAATTACAACCCGTAGATCCTCACCAATCTACACCAAGAACTATCTTTACAACCTATAAGATAGAATCTTGAAAAACACCCGAGTAACCAAATCCGATTCTTGTACCAAGTGTAGATTACAATCCAATCTACACAATTCACACGATACAAAAGAATAAGGAAAGAAGAAACCTGGACTTTGAATTCTAATTGCCCAAGCACCAATTCTAAAGCACTCTCTCGCGTGAATGACCACAATGTTGATCAAAGCACCTTATGATATGACAAAATCTTGAATGCGAGAGAAAAACGTAGATGAACGATTCACAGATTGATTTCTCAAGTTTTCTCAAGTAGTGTGTTGTATATGTTTTTTAAAAGATAGATCAATACTGTTTATATAGAGTAAAACAAAGTTTCAAGTACGTGTTCTCTATCAAAATCTATTACGAGAGAAAAACAATCAATTAAATTTGAAGTATATCAGATAAAAAGTGATTCTGACCGATTAGAATAGAAGAATAATCGATTAGACTCGAATTATGATCGATTATATTTAAACTATGATCGATCAGAATATATTTCAACCGATTGAAACCGCGATTCAATCGATTGATTTCACTTAAAGGTTCATTCAATCGATTGATTCGAGTTTTCAATGGATTGAAACAGACTTTATGAAAAATAATAGCTCTCTGTTTCAACCGATTAAAAATCATTTCAACCGATTGAAATCCTGCAGACTTTTAAGACTCAAAAATGACTTTCTGTTTCAACAGGTTGAAAACCATTTCAACATATTGTTTTTCCGAAAACATTTAGACTTAAAAAATATCTTTATTTTAACAGATTGAAAAACGTTTCAACTGATTGTTTTTCTGAAAACTCTTAGATTGAAAAATATCTTTCTTTTTCAACAGATTAAAAAGTATTTCAATTGATTGTTTTTCCGAAACTTTCATATTGATAAATTTACTAAGTTATTTTAACTTGTTGATTCTGCGAATCAATCAATTGAAAAAACGATTATATAGAACCACTTATTCTGTTAAGTGATTTTAACCGATTGAAAATCTTTTTCAACAGATTGAAAAACTTAGTTTGTTCTTTTAATACGGAAAATGATTTTCAATGCTATGCGAAAGATTAAGGCGCTTCATCACAACATATAATGGCCTATCAAGGAATTAAGTGCTCAAGTTAAAAAACCTAATCATCTACACACCCACAACCTAAACTAAATTTATGTCTTCATCAAATTATATCTAAGTCTTCATCAAATCCACCAAGTCCTCCAAGTGCTTCAGTTTTGTCTCCAGTCATATGTTTAGAGCATCCACTAACAAGATACCACATAGACTTCTTTGATTTGGAAGTTTCCTACAAAACAAGAACATAGTAAACTTAGGTACTTGTAGACCCCTAATTTTGTCCGACCTCTCAATAAAGGCTAAGAAGACTTCCTCTCAGTTAAGCTAGCCTGGTTTCAGGTTCTTTGTAAGCTAAGTAGTCACGTTGACCGATAGAAGAGATAAAGGGTCATAAAAAACATATAAAAACGATTAAAACCAATAAAATACCTTTTTCAATAAAAAGATTCTTGACAAAGTATTATTATTATAAAATATTTGTTCATAAAAATAATAAGAGAAGAAAATAGGACTCTCTTCATCAAAATCCATAAACATCCATGTAGATAGTTTCCTTTCCAAGAAAAACCAAGCACTATCATGTATCATACTAGGAATAAAACATGATAATACTTAGAAAAACAAACACTTGCATGCATGCATTTACAAGGACTCATCCTCATATCATGCATTTTCATTTCTTTTAGATAATGGAGGGATCCAGTAATAGACAGTTAAAGAAAGTGGAAATCCTTCTATGTCGTGTAGAGAAGTTAAGGCAGTTGTGTACATATATGCCGTCGGAGGTCAGTGCTAATTTTGAGAAATCTTATGGAAGGATTCTTGACCTCCTGAAAATCAGCATTGATCCTATCTTTGTTAGAGCATTGGTCCACTTCTGGAATCCCAATCTGCACTGCTTTGAGTTTTTGCAGTTCGATTTAGTACCAACCTTAGAAGAATATGAACTCATGGTTAGATGGCCTCAGTTAGTCGGGATCTATGTCTGCTCAGGAGTATATGTTGTCGTGAGTAAGGTTGCTACTATCATACGATTCCCTCCTCATCAATCCATGCTAGAGGGAAAAGGGAACATCCGAGGTTAGAAAATGTCAATAATAGAAGACCACTTAATCTCTTTGGCTGAAAAGAAAGATTGGTCAACCTTCAACAAAACTCTAGCATTGGCAATGTTTGGAATCATATTATTCCCATTTCATGTGAATGTTGTGGATCATGTTGCAATAGATGCATTCTTTGCCTGGGATGTATACTCTAAGAGTCTTATACCTGCAATTCTCGCCGATACCCTAATTTTAGTAGATTTTTGCCGACAGAAACATGGGAAAACACTTAGATGTTATACTTCATTACTATATGTATGGGGCATTACTCATTTCTATGCTTCAAGCTACATGGGCATATTCCCTGATCCTTTAAGGAGTTTTTCGAAAATCCCTCTTCAACATCACCAAGCTTTAGAATGGAAAACCGAGTTAGAAAACTGGAAAATAGAGCATGTATCATGGGTTTGCCCTTGGTTCTGACCCGGTTATGTTCTTATACGATGTGGAGAGTACCTCAGCATACCACTACTAGGCCTCAGAGGTTGCACAACTTACTCTCCCAAGATGGCTATGAGACAACTAATGAGAACCCAGACTGTGCCAACTCAAGAAGAGCTCAAAGGGTTGAGTCTATGCCATTATTCCCATAGCTTTGAAGAAGTATCCGCTGTCTAGAAAGCATGGGAAAGACCACTCTATATAAGAGATATAGAACTCGGAAAGGTTCAGGTGTCTACGTCCCATGAATATGAGGAGTGGAGGAAAAGTAGAAGGATACAACAACCATCTGCTATATTCACTACAACATTAGTTAATGAAGAGCTACAATTGCATGTCAATGCCTTAAATATATGGGTAGAAGTAATGGAAGCTCAATTGAGGGCTTTTAAAGAGAAAGAGCAAGAGTCAACCCTTATAATAGATGGTTTAAAAATGCAATGTAAAAAGAAGGACCATGAAATAGAGCACCTTAAGAATGATTGTGCTAATTATCAAGAAGAGACTAAACAAGCATTGAAAATTCCGAGGCTTGAACAAGATAGTCTATTCCGGGACATGAATGACGAAATAGCACATCTTGAGAGTGCGCTTGCAGAACAGGCAAAAACGATCAAGTTAATACAAGATGACCTAGCAGAAACTCGGTCAAAAGCACAAAAGTGGTGGGAAACTACTGAAAGATACAGAGAAAACCTGGATGAGCTACATGATAAAGAAAGAGATGGATTAGCTCAATATGGTCAATTACTTCGTGAAAGAGACCAAATGATAGAGAGGTCTGACCAACAGCAAGCCTTGATCGTTCATCAGGAAGAAAAGATAAAAGAGTCTCGACGATATAGTGAAGATATGAGCCAGGCAGTACATGAGCAAGTTAAGACGCTCAGAAATCATGTGAGAATAGCTGAAGATGAATTACGAAGAAAGCCTAATTTACCTATAGGATTCTTCAAGCTTCTCCGTTTTTGTCAATGTAGACGCCAAATCTTGTCCGACCTTATAATAAAGACCAGAAGACCTCCTTTTCGAAGATGGATGAAGCCTAAGAAGCCATTAGGAGAGACTATTAGGCCCCATACTAGGATAGGAGGGATTTTCTGCACGAAAATAAGGATTTTCGCCTTTTAGGGTCGAGACCGCCGTCTCACTTATCGGGACCGCCGTCTCGCCACTTGCAAATGCGAGACCCCCCTCCCGATTGGCGAGACAACCTTCTCGCCATTTTTGCAAGGCGAGACAACCGTCTCAACCTATCAGGCGCGAATCCCTATAGATAGCCACGCCTTCACCCTCATTTCACACAGTTCTTCCATTCTCTTTCTTGCAACTTCTTCAAATTCTCTCCTTAGAACCCCTCCGAAGCATTTCCGAAGTTTCCGAGAGTTTCTTTAGAGTTTTTATAGCGTTTCTGAGAGTTTTTCTGGCGTTGTAAAGAGTGAAGGGCTGCCAAAACACACCCTAAATTTCAAGAAATTAATCAAAGAGCTTGCTTCGGAGGTTTCTTCTCCCTCTCTATCTCTTTATTGTTTTCATTATTGTGATTAAATTACGTAATAGATATTAGGGCCATGTAGTCATTCTTTTAATTTTGCAAATAAAAGGGTAAAAACGTCTTTTCATAAGTTTATTTATTAAAATAGCTGGCCTATCATAGGGAACCTGAAAGGGGCGTCGTAAGGGAACTAATACTTCCCTTACGCGTAACTAACTCCCTTACCTAAACTCTGGTTTTAACGACCAAAGTTAGTTTTCGAAAATTAACGTCTTTTTACTCCTTTTTCGATGTTTCCAGTAAAAACATCGGTGGCGGCTCCATAAGAACCCTTCAAAATTAGTTCTTGGGTTAGCCCGGTTATCGGACAATCCAAGAACGCCCTTTCGAAAACCTCGCCTCTAGGTTCAGCCCGGTTATCGGACAACTTAAGGCGTTGTAACCACACCAATAAAAACACAAAAATTGGAAAGTCGAAACCATCGCGTCGCTCCGACCGCCTCATTTTGACGGTGGCGACAGTCAACACTTGCTTCAAAGCATTGTATAGAAGGATAAACACTTTCTAGATAAAATAAAAAAGGATTATCCTTAAACTGTCTATTGCATTCATAAGTTTCATACATTCATACATCCCTCCTCATTTTAATAATAAAGATAATAAAAAGAAAGGATTAATTGATGTGCTTTCCACAAATCAGAATAAATGGAAAAGTAGTCTTTTGTCATCAAAATCTCTACAACAGTCGATAGACCCAAAGATGATAACAAATAAGCACCGTTGGTCATTCCAATCGATAAAAGGGAAGAGGCAATAACGCCTTTACGTTTATTCAGGCCTCATCCTTTCCCTTATTTATCAAATAAAGTTGTACCTTGGAGATACTCAGAAGAATCACCAGTTAATCAAGATATCTCCAACATAGCCGGTATTGGGGGCATGACTAGAAGCGGAAGAATATACTCCCCCAAAGAGTTACAAGATAATATTCCTAAAGATAAGGAAAAAAATAAGGCCGAAGAGGAAAAAGAATCCAAGGAGGAGACAAATGAGTTACTCCAGTACATAAGACAAAGTGAGTACTCCATCATCGATCAACTCAATCGTACTCCTGCAAAGATAACTTTGTTATCACTGATAATGAGTTCGGAGCCGCATCGAAATGCACTGTTAAAGGTTTTAAATGAATCATTTGTTCCGCATGCAATATCCCAAGACAAGTTTGAAGGAATCATTGGTAACATTACAGCCAATGATCATCTTACCTTCACAAATGAAGAACTCCCTTTACAAGGGTCAAATCACAACAAGCCCTTGCATATTTCTGTTAAATGAAAGGAATGTCTCATTTCCAAAGTTCTTGTGGATAATGGGTCATCCTTAAACGTTATGCCTAAATGCACACTCGACAAGATAACAGTGCAAGGAACCCACATGCGCCCGAGTAATACAATTGTTCGAGCCTTTGATGGATCAAGACGTGAAGTAGTAGGAGAGATTAGTCTACCAATCCAAATTGGCCCTACTATTTTTAACATAGACTTCCACGTGATGGATATCACGCCAGCATATAGTTGTCTCCTTGGTAGACCTTGGATTCATAGCGCTAAGGCAATACCTTCAACGCTCCACCAGAAATTCAAGTTTGTGACAAATGATAAACTCGTCATGGTTCAAGCTGAAGAAGACTTTTTAATTAGCAAACCGTCTGTCCAACCATATGTGGATGCGGCTGAAGAGGCTCTTGAAACATCTTTTCAAGCGCTCAAAATTGCCAACCTAGAAAGACTTCCTAGTAATACAAAGGTGGCCCATATGATGAAAAGATATGGATATCGCCCAGGACAGGGGCTCGGAAAAAAATGCTCAATGAATAAAAGAGCCACCAGATTTCAAAGATAATCCTTTAAAGTATGGTTTAGGGTACAACCCTACAAAAGATCAAACTATACGAAAAACAGGGAAGTCTTACCCCTCAAAGACGATATTCCGAAAAGGAGGGATATTAGCGCATAGGGTAGCGTTAGTCATTAGGTGTCCTTCTTCCAATTCTAAGGGATGTAAACCTAATCACTATTAGAGATCACTCCTCGGGTATGCCAGACCCCTGAGCATCTCTAGGGCACACATTTCCCTGAAATTACAAAAGAATGCCATTCATACTATCTGCTTCTTTTCCTGCTAAATATGTCTATACCCCATTTTAAATAAACAATGTTTGGATAGACGTTTTGTTCTAAATGCGTCAAAACGATCAAAGCGTCATAAAGCAAAGTCAAATGCAATTGATTAACTAGAAACACGAAAAAAATCCATCTCGATAGAATCAAGTTTCGACAATGTTGTGCAAATATATATATATATATATATATATATATATATATATATATATATATATATATATATAAAGAAATCCCGTCAAGGCCAAAGGCCAAGACAAAAAAATAAAAGGGCAAAATACCCGGCAGGAAACCCACAAAGGGGGCTACACAAAAGTTAGGGTAAACCCGGCAGGAGACCCGAACAATAATAAAGGGTAGCCTGGGCAAAAGTTAGGGTTACGAAAAGTCCGCTAGGTATTCCTAAAAATAATACAAAAAGGAAACCTAGACAAAAGTTAGGACATAAGCACAACATCTTGGACTGAAAACCTGAAAGGGAGGGCTAGGAAAGTTAATCAATCACAAAAAGGCGCAATAAAGTAGTAAACAAAGACTCCACATCATAAGAACAAAACGTTTGTCTAAACTAGCCTAAACACCGACCAACCTTGGCTAGCCATTCTTACAGAAACCTCTATTACAAAAAAATATATCCCTCTAAAACACAAGCCTTTGTTATAAATCATTTTCTTTCTCTTCTCTTGACCATTTCACTATAAAGCATTCAGGTAATAAGGGGGAATGTGGAAACATAGTGATCAATAGGAAGGTTGAGATCCCTAAGGAAAGGAAGGGGGGCATTGATATGGCAGTTGCCCTACGCACAAAAGATTTCTCTTCGGCTATAGCAAGAAAAGTTTGATACGGCAAATAAGTACAGCTAAGCTTGTTGATCAAGAAGCATGATGACAGAAAGGTACTACACCAAGAATGCGCCCGAAGTCAAAGCACATCAGTTAAAACTTTCGAAATATTAACTGAAATAGATCATAGGACGCATATCATGAAACATTACACGCATTAAAACATCAATGAATAGAGTCCTATCTTCCTTCTCATCAAAAAACATGAAAACCAACTTGAAAAGCTCGAGACAGCTGTCCCAAGGGTCGAAACGGCCGTCCCAAACAGCCATATTCAAGTGGGACGCCCGTCCCACATTCGAGACGCCTGTCTCAGGGCAAAAACTTGAGTGAGACGGTCGTCCCACTTCCCAGACGGCCATCCCAAGGGTAAATTTTTGAGTGAGACGGTCGTCCCAACCCCAGACGGCCTCCCAACCCTCCTGGCTCATCCTATAAATGCTAGACGTGGATCCTTGCATTTGCACCCCATTCCAAGCATTCTATCTTGCTTCTCCTCCCTTTCTACACACTTCTAGCATTCTTGAGTGAGTAAGGTACAAAATGGAGCGTGGAGAGGCTTCATCTAGGAGAAAACACACCAGAACCTCCGCTAGAGGAACTCCTGTCACCAACACCCTACTGGCAGAACCACATCAACAGAGGTTGGCAAATATCCAACAATATTCCTGGCATCCCATGCTACGTCTGGATTTTGAAATCCTAACTACATTCGGCTGGGATCAAGATGTTAGACGGTTCATCCAAAACATAGGATGAAATTTTCTGCTTCGTGAGCCACCCGCTTGAATCCACCATACTGCCACGCTGGAATTCCTTGGCTTCGTCAATCTGGTGGAGATGTCGTCCATGACTCCCGGAGTACCACCTACTCAAGCTGTTTCCTATTGGATGGATGGGGCATACCGGACCACTTTTCTAGATGACTTTAATGTCATAATGGGTTTCTGTCAGCGAGCAGATTCAAGAACGCAAGAATATAAGTCGACATACTATGAGAAACCTACTGCTCTCACTACCACCAGCATGTGGAAAGAAATCACCGGAGCACATAACCTGCCATCACATTTGAAGGGTGCAACTTTTTCTCCTCCGCTCCGCATATGCCACAAATTGCTAGCCAGGACCATACATAGCCAGAAAGAGAGCCAAGGAAAGGTAACGCTGGCTGATCTTTTCATTGTCTATTATATGCATCAGGGGCATCGATGCAACCCAGGGTATGCCTTCCTGAAAGCCTTAAAGGATTATGGCACTCATGGCTCAATAGGAGCTATCATGGTCGCTCCTTTTCTCACCCCTTTAGCTGAATATTGGGGATGTACAGACGGAGAGGACATTCCAGCTAGCCTCCAACCAGAACCGATTAATGGGAAAAAATTGGTCCACATGAACATCCTTAGTCGACAAGGATCAGGGTTTATTTTAAACCCCATAATCTCGATTTCACTAGATATGTGTGATTTCGACACACCACAAGATATCCCTACGACTTTGGAGTCCCAGCAGCAATCATACGATCCAGACTTCGCCGGCTTATACCGATGTATGGATGATGAGCACGCCTACATGGAAGGGCAATTCCAGTTCATGCGACAACAGTTCAGTCAACTGACCATGAGGCAGGAAAGGACGGACCGCCAAATAGAAAATATGGTCCAGACTCAGGCAGGGTTCCAGCGCCGCATGCTCCGTCGCATCCCTTCGCCAGCACCATCCTCCCACTCCAGCCCAGAAGCAGAGGATTAGGATGTTTTTAGATATTTTCTATTAGCCTAAGAATGCTTAAATGTATCACCCAAAAAAAAAGAAAAAGGGGAAGTAATAAATAAAAAATTGTTATTTCTGTTTACATTCCAAAATCCCACATGTACAAAAAATTATTATAAAATAAAAAGGCACACGTGATATATCAAAAAGCTAGATTTCAAATAACTCACGAGAAAAATCAAAATCGCGAAAGAAAAGGCGAAACCAAAACCATTTCAGCAGAATAAAGAGCTTCATGGAAACTAGCTCCAACCTTCTACCCTAATAAGCGGAGGTTCACCAGAAAAGGCCAACAGAAAGGCTCGATGATCCCCAATCGGATCCTTGCCTACTCCAGAGGCAAAACAAAAATTACTCCACGACTCAGCATCATCATCACATGAGTCGTCAAACATAGTCATTTGAAGCTCCAATCAACATCCTTCCATCCAAGAAAAAGGAAGCTATCAACATAAAAAAATCCAAAGGAAAAGCTTGATCATCCCCAAGCGGATCCTTGCCTACTCCAGTGGCAAGACAAAAAGATTACCTCGTGACTCAGCTCCATCACCACATGAGTCATCGAGCACACTCATCCAAAATATCCGTCACATTACCCAAAGGAGAATAAGCACTATACAAAGATCAACCAAAGAAGATATGAAGTAAAAAATCTCCATATCCCCAGGGGTTCAACAAAAAGAAAGAAAAGAAAAATCTTTCATTCCCCAATAGAGGCACAAAAAAGGCCGAATAGAAATCTCCAAGTAGAGCATTTCAGAAAAATCTACAAAACGGGGAAAACAAGAAAATTCCCATCCTCCAGTTCAATAAAGAACTTCACAAAGCCAGGAGCCAAGACTCCCTCATAAAAATCAAATCAAAGTTGGATCCCCAGGAAGCCGACAAACTCCTATGAATCTCCAAAAAAGAGAAAAAGAAGAAAATCTCTTCATCCCGCTCAATAAAGAGCTTCACAAAAGTCAGGAGCTCAAGACTCCATCATCATAAAAAAAAAAATCAAATCAAAGTTGGATCCCCAGGAAGCCAACGAGCTCCTTGGAGGATCGCCAAAAAGAAAAGAAAAAAAGAAGAAAATATTTTCATCCCCAGCAGATAATAAAAAGCCTGCGTGCATAGAACAAATTAAAATGGCGCACGCATTTAAGAAAGCCAAATTTTCAAAATCGCGAAAAAAAGAGATAAAATTGCAAGAAAAAGGTAAAAACCTATTCCCCAGCGGAATAAGAGCATAGGCAAAGCCAACTCAAAACAGCAGCATCCAACAAGGAGTCAAAAACTCCATTCCTCCCTAGGGGGCAAGTCAAAATAGATCTCCGGGAAAGCAATCAAATCCCCGATGGATCATCAAAAAGAAAAAACTATCCCCAGTGAGCCTACTAGCAGAGGCAAAACTACAAATTTATATCCTCAGGGAGTTAATTGCCTATAACGCCCAATATGGATATCCCCAGTGGAATGCAAAGCCTTCACTACCAATGAAACCTCTGCCTACTTAGAGGCAAGCAAAGAGCCAATATCCCCAAGAAACGGGAAATCAACCTATGCAAGAGGTAATACAAGCCCAAAGCATAAAGCCTTCACCACTATTGAAGCATCCGCCTAATCAAGAGGCACAATCAACAGAAATCAACAAATCCTCAATGGATTCCTGCCTAAATTAAGAGGCAATCATCAATAAACCCCGGCAAAGACCGGATGGCTAAATAGAAAAGCCCGAAACCACAAATCCCCAGGGGACTCCTGCCTAAAATAAAAGGCAACCAACAAGAAATCACCGGTAAAACCGGATGGCTAAACAAAAAGCCAAAAACAAGAAATCACCAGTAAAACTGGATGGCTAAACAAGAAAAACCAAGCACAAAGAATCCCCGGCTAGACCAGATGGCTAAACAGAAAAGCCAAAAACAAAAATCCCCAACAAAGCCGGATGACCAAAACAGAATAGCCAAAAACAAAAATTCTCGGCAAAGCTGGATGACTAAAACAAAAAAGTCAAAAAGAAAAATCAACCACTCCCCATGGAATGGGCGCATGATCAGAAACAGTAAGCCGCCAACACATCTCCAAAACCGGATGAGGGTTTGTACTCATCAAAAGATTGACTACCAAAAAGAGCATCCCAAGAGCCTTATAGAATAGGGTTCGTACTAGATGAGGGTAGGTACTCATCAGAATCTAGAAAAATGCAGATTCATACCAGGTGGGGGTAGGTACCCACAAGAGCCTTATAGAATAGGGTTCGTACCAGGTGGGGCTAGGTACCCACAAGAGCCTTATAGAA
This sequence comes from Sphenostylis stenocarpa, assembly GCA_963425845.1. Taxonomy (NCBI): domain Eukaryota; kingdom Viridiplantae; phylum Streptophyta; class Magnoliopsida; order Fabales; family Fabaceae; genus Sphenostylis; species Sphenostylis stenocarpa. Next base: position 26,752,014 of record OY731400.1, on the reverse strand, counting down.
TATGGTGCGTACCAGGTGGGGCTAGGTACCCACAAGAGCCTTATAGAATGGGGTTTGTACCGGACTAGGGTAGGTACTCATCAGAATCTAACAAAATGCAGATTCGTACCAGGTGGGGGTTGGTACCCACAAGAGCCTTATAGAATATGGTTCGTACCAGATGAGGGTAGGTACTCATCAAAATCTAGCAAAATGAAGATTCGTACCAGGTGGGGGTAGGTACCCACAAGAGCCTTATAGAATAAGGTTCGTACCAAGTGGGGGTAGGTACCCACAAGAGCCTTAAGGAATAAGGTTCGTACCAGATGAGGGTAGGTACTCATCAAAATCTAGCAAAATGCAGATTCATACCATGTGGGGGTAGGTACCCATAAGAGCCTTATAGAATAGGGTTCATACCGGATGAGGGTAGGTACTCATCAGAATCTAGTAAAATGCATATTCATACCAGGTGGGGGTAGGTACTCACTAGAGCCTTGCAGAACGAGGTTCGTACCAGGTGGGGGTAGGTACCCACAAGAGTTTAGCCAAATGCGGACTCGTATCGGGTGAGGGTAGGTACTCACCAGAGCCTTGCAGAACGGGGTTCGTACTAGGTGTGGGTAGGTGCCCACAAGAGCCTTATAGAATAGGGTTCATACCGGATGAGGGTAGGTACTCATCAGAATCTAGCAAAAGCAGATTCATACCTAATGGGGGTAAGTACCCACAAGAGGCTAGCAAAATGCGGACTCATACCTGGTGAGGGTAAGTGCTCACCAGAGCCTTATAAAAGAAGGCTCAAACCAGATAGGGGTTGGTACCTATCAAAAATATTTATCATCCGGAGGATCAACAAAACTTCAAGCAAAGGAGCATCCGAAGGACAACTGGGCAAAAAGGGTTAACTCCTTCCCCTACCAACTAACTTTATGGGCACATTAGGCCAATAGTTAGTGAGGCGGGTGAAGGGGGAGCAGCTGTAGACCCCTAATTTTGCCCGACCTCTCAATAAAGGCTAAGAAGACTTCCTATCTGAAGATAAAGCTTCGGTGGACGTCTATCGGCATCAATCGACTTCCGAATAAAGAAAGGAAAGCTTTTCGGGAGTCCCAGAACACAAAATATGGCCAAAATAGTCGAGATGGTCGTCCCAGAAGTCGGGATGGCCGTCCCAGTCAGCCCAGACGACCGTCCTACATGCCAGACGGCCGTCCCAGATCCCAGACGGCCATCCCTATTTTTTGCACTCCAAACGGCCGTCCCGAGCTGCCAGGCTGCGAAAACTATAAATAGGAAGCTCATTTGAGCATTTTTCGCACTCCAGACACTTGTCTTCTCTCCCTCTTTCGAATGAACTCTCCGATTGCCTAAAAAAGTAACAATCGGTTAAGGAATATTCTTCCAGCATTCAATTCTTCTTAAAATTTTAGTAGAGTCGATCTTGTATTCGGGGAGGAGAGTCTTTATAGAGCGGGGGATTGCCAAAACGCATCCTCACAGTTAAAGATTTGCAATAAAAAGCTTGCTACGAAGGTTCTTTTCACTTCTCTTCTCTTTTATTGCTTTATTTATTGCTTTATGTATGCAATAGAAAATAAAATCATGTAGATAGCCATTTTAAAATATTGTATAAATAAAATAGGGTAATAGGGTAATAGCGTAATTTCTCGTAATCTTTACTTAATGAATTAATCCGTCATAGGGAATCCGAAAGGGGAGTCGTGGGGTGCTAACTCCTTACCCACACGTAACTAACTCCCTTACCTAACTCTGGTTATAATGGCCAAGTTTGGTTTTTATTAAAATCAACGCCTTGTTATCCTTTTCCAATGTTTATGGTCAAAACATTGGTGGTGACTCCATAAGAACCCTTTTGCAAAAACCTTGCTTTTATTAGAGGATAGTTCAGTTGTTAAGCACATCGGAAGCAATGAACACATTTAAAAATAAAAACGCAAGTCTAAACCATCTTTTTGCGACCGCTCGCATAAACGTTCGAGATGTCCCTAGACGTTGGAACGGACGGCGGCGACAATCCCCATAACTTTTGGGTCCTTGGGGTTAGAGACAAACAAGTCATTTAACAATAGGAACCCAAATGTATTTTCCTTTAGGAACACCAAAATGTTTGATTTTACATCTATTTGAAGTATAACCATTTTTCCTACAATAAAAACATGCTTTATATGTAGCTTTTGAATATGATGCATTTCTAACAATACATGATTTAGTTCCTTTTTCAACCCATACTCTTCTCCTTTTAATTTTAGGCTTTTTCATAGAAACTTGATGGTTTACACTATTTTGAGCTATAACAACTTTATCCTTATTATTATTACTTAATTCCTTTTCGACTTTATCAAGCAAATGATTAAGTATATCAATGTCATATTCATACTCTTTACAAGATGCACATACTATATGAAAGTAATGAAGATCTTATTGAATTACTTTGGCAAAGATCTTTTTGATTTGATGAAGTCAAGAATGGAGTCAAAGGCTACTTTGTGGCAGTCAAAGGTCACTTGGATAAAAGAGAAGAAGGATTAGTGTGTCTGTAGAAGGATTAGTGTGCCTACAGCTCCGCTTAGGTATAATCATTTTTATCTTTCTGCTGCATGAGGTTTCTTCATTTAAAAGATTTTGCAAATGCCTCTAAAAAATGTTTTAACGGTTAAAAACAAAGCATTTTGACAAAAACTTTCTTAATCAACTATTTTAACTAATAGAATATAAGCTTTATCAACTAAAATGTTCTTCACACTTTTATAACGGAGTTTTAACTAATATAACTTCGAAATAATCGATTGTTTTCATTAAAGGAAGTTTTGAAAACCTTCATTCAGTATTTTAACTGATACAGTTTCGAAATAACCGATTAAAATCACTTAAAATATTCAGAGAAGTGTTCTGGCAGTATTTTAATCGATACAACTTCGAAATAATCGATTAAAACCACTTGGTGTACTGTTTGATCGATTAGAATTGAGTTATGACCGATCAGAACCAGATATGATCGATCAAAATTGGGTTATGACCGATCAGAATTATTTTAATCGATTAAACTATGTTTCAATCGATTAAATCAACTTAAGAAAATTTGTACTAAGCATTTTAATCGATTAAAATGATTTTTTATCAGTTAAAATCACTTGAAAAAGTTTATAAGAATATCTTGCAGTATTTCAATCGATTGAAACACGAAACAATCGATTAAAACAAATTAGAAGATTTTTTACAAAGAGTTTTAATTGATATAAACGTTGTCGTATCAGTTAAAACAAATCTGGAAAATAATTAAGAACGTTTTAATGGATTAAAAGAAGTTTTAACAGATTAAAACAAGACTTTTAACAGATTAAAAGATTATTTTAAAAGATTAATTAAACCAGCAGTTTTGAAAATCTTCTATAAAAACAAAGTTGCTTGAACTTTTTAAACATCATCTGATATACATCTTTTAGCAATCAATCAAGCAATCAAAAGTAATACTTTCAAGAAAGAATTACGCTAGTTTTTGTGAAGTTCATCAAAGTTCTTTCTTGAGGCAAAATTGCATTCTTTTGGAGAAGAAACAACATATTGCAGAACTGCATAAAACTGGTTTGAGCATTCTAAGTTTCTTCTGTTTGTTTCTTTACTTTCTTTTACTATATTGTGGGTGCCTGGAATTGTGGGCACTGGTTTCTGTAGTTGGAATTTGGCTGCAGGGTAGGTCAAGAACTGGAATTTGGTTCTTGGTGAAAGGTTAGGTGCAGGAACTGGAATTGTGGTTCTTGTGGTAGATTGAGTGTGAGGTTAAGGTTGTAATCTGTAAAACATTCAATCTAGTGGAACCCAGCTGGAATTTGGCTGGAGACTGGACGTAGCCCTGGGATTGGGTGAACCAGTATAAACCTTGGTGATATCTTTCTAAACCTTTCTCTTCTTTAATTCTGTGACTGCATTTATTTTTTATTGCTTGCTGTGTGATTCAAAAACTGGTCAGATTTCTTAATCTTTGAAATAGATAATCTGTAATTTGCGAAAATCTTTCAAAGATCAATTCACCCCCCTCTTGATCTCAGCCTCTTTTTCTAACAATTGGTATCATAGCAAGGTTCTTGAGAGTTATTCAAGTCTTTCGATCCATGGCTGGAAATAAATTTTCTGAGGGTGCTTGTATTGATAGACCTCCACTGTTTTGTGGAACAGATTATCCATTTTGGAAAATTAGGATGAAGATCTTTATTGAATCTGTTAGTATAAATGTTTGGAATAACATTGAACAAGAAACTGATATTTTTAACAAAGATTGGTGTAGCTTAAATGACTGTGAAAAGAAATTAATCCAAGATGATTGTATTGCCAAAAATATCATCATATCTGCACTTAACAGAAATGATTTTTTCAGGATAGCACATTGTCAAACTGCTGCACAAATGTGGAAGATCCTTGAAATGACCTATGAAGAAACAACAGAGATATGCTTAATGTTCAACTCATATTCGCCAATAACCAGTGTAAGTTTTGACTCAACAACCACTATGAATTATAGTTCATTACAAGATGCTTTTTATGAAATGCATGCAGTAGCTAAAAAATTAGAAACTGAAAACAAAAGATTAAAAAGCATGAATAGTTTATTAGAAAACAAGATCACTATTCTTGAAAAGAAAATAGTTGATGAAGAAACCAAGAATGAAAATTTGGAATTAGGTAATAATTCTGATTGCATGTGTAATGTTAAAAATTGCAAAAACTCTCCTGAGTTACAAAAAAAATTATCATACTTAATAAAGACCGCATCTAAACTAGCACAAGGAAAGACTAGTCTTGATATGATACTTGATTCTCAAAAATTAGTTATTAACCGTGGTGGAATAGGTTGTACACCTCCCATTGGAAAGAAAACTAGAGCACTTAAAAACTATTTTGCATATAATAATTCTGTGTCATCTCCATTTGTTAAATGTTTTTACTGCATGAAAAAAGGTCATTCTGTGAAATATTGTAGAATTAAGAAATATGCTATTCCTAAAGGTAAAATGAAGTGGATACCCAAAAAGCCATTTCAAATAACATGATTGGACCCAGTAATTAAAAAGGGGTACTGTCGCCGCCGTCAAAACGAGGCGGTCGGAGCGACGCGATGGTTTCGACCCTCTTGATTTTCGCGTTTTTTGTTGGTGGTTACAATGCCTTTAGGTTGTCCGATAACCGGGCTGAACCTAGGGGCGAGGTTTTCGAAAAGGCGCTCTTGGATTGTCCGATAACCGGGCTAATCCAAAAGCTAGTTTTGAAAGGTTCTGTGGAGTCGCCACCAATGTTTTTACCGGAAACATCAGAAAAGGGATTAAAAGGCGTTGGTTTTCGAAAAACCAACTTTGGTCATTAGAACCAAAGTTGGGTAAGGGAGTTAGTTACATGTAAAGGAAGTGTTAGTTCCTTTACGACGCCCCTTTTGGGTTCCCTATGACAGGCTAGCTATTTCAAAATACTTAAACCGGTGAAAATTACGCTTTTACCCTTTTATTTTGCGGAATTTAAAATTACGACTACATGGCCCTAGTATCTATTGCATAATTTAAAATTAAAGCAATAAAGGTAGAGAGGGAGAATATAAACCTCCGAAGCACGCTTTTCTATTAAATCTTTAAAAAAGAGGGTGCTTTGTGCCCTTCACTCTACAGCGCCGGAAAACCTCTCGGAATGCTCGAAAAACACTCTAAAGACACTCAGAAGCTCCGGAAATGCGTCGGAGGGATTCTTGAGAGAGAAACTAGTGATTTTCTAGAGAGAAGGAGGAGAAAGCTCTGTGTGGTGTGTGAAAATGAGGGGAGGGAGCCCCCTATTTATAGTTTTTCGCGCCTGACAGGTCGAGACCGTCGTCTCGTCTGACAGGGTCGAGACCACCGTCTCGTCAAACGAGACCGTCGTCTCGTCATGCCAAAGTGGCGAGACCGCCGTCTCGCCAAACGAGACCGCCGTCTCGCCTTCACAGGTGGCGAGACCGCCGTCCCGGGAAGCGAGACCGCCGTCTCGCCATTTGCAGGTGGCGAGACGGCGGTCTCGATTTTGAGACGGCGGTCTCGTCCCCAAAAAGGCGAGAAACCTTATTTTCGTGCCAAAAATCCCTCCTATCCTAGTATGGGGCCTAATAGTCTCTCCTAGTGACTTGTTAGGCTTCGTCCATCTTCGAATAGGAGGTCTTCTACTCTTTATTTGGAGGCTGGGCAAGATTTGGGGTCTACAACTGCCCCCCCTTTACCTGACTAGTCAGTTGTTGGCCTGTTGTGCCAGACAGATTGACAGGAAGGTAAAGGAGTTGACCCTCTTGCCCGGTTACCCTTTGGATGTCCCGTCTTGCGGCGGTTGATCTTCTGGGGAAAATTTTGTGTTGTGCACCTCTAGGATACTACTTCTGACGTAGCCGATCCCTTTGGTTAACATGTGGTAGAACCTCGGGATACTCCTTCTGACGGTAGCTGATCCTTCGGTTGATGGGTATAAACCCCCCATCAGGCTGGTAGGTGCAGTCCGTTGTGTGGGATTGGATGGGTATGAACCCCCTATCAGGCTGGTAGTGCGAGTTACTGATCCGGCTCGAGCGCAGATCAGGCGCAGCACGTGCGCAGGTTGATAGGTATGAACCCCCTATCAGGCTGGTACAGTCCACTGCGTAGGACTGGTGCTGGTGGTGGCTTACTGCTCGGGTAGCTCATGCGCCGATCGGGCACTCCTTGTGTGCTGGTTGATAGGTATGAACCCCCTATCAGGCTGGTACAGTCCACTGCGTCGGACTGGTGGTAGTGGCGGCTTACTGCTCGGGTAGCTCATGCGTCGATCGGGCACTCCTTGTGTGCTGGTTGATAGGTATGAACCCCCTATTAGGTTGGTACAGTCCACTGCGTAGGACTGGTGGTGGTGGCTTACTGCTCGGGTAGCTCATGCGCCGTCTGTTGAGATGTGTTCTCTCGTCGTTGATTTGGTCGTCCGGTCTGCGTCGGGGATTTTGTTGGTGTTCATCCAGCTCTGTTGGTTTGCTGGGGATTCTTTGTTTTGATCCTTTTGATAGTGGTCATCCGACTTTGCTGGTTGTCGGGGATTTTTGATGAGTGCCTCTTAGGTAGGCAGGAATCCTCTGGGGATTTGTTGATTTGAGTGACGCCTCTTGAGTAGGCGGATATCCTATTTAGTTTCTGGTAATGCCTCTGAGTAGGCAGACGCTTCATCGGAAGTGAAGACTTTTGGTTTCATTTGTTTTGCCTCTGACTAGGCTGATATGGGGATACTGGCTCTTGCATGCTTGCCCGGTCTTGCCTATGCATAGGTAAATGACATTCTGAGGATGAATATGAAGTTTTGCCTTTGCAGTAGGGGGATGGGAATTTCTTATTCCTTTTTGTAGAATTTTTGGAGATCCACTTGAGGATTTTCATTCGGCCCTCTCTGTTGCGGCCTTTTTTTGTCATCTACTGGAGATGAAGGGTTTTCTTTATTCTTTTTTATTCTTTCTTTTTGCTGAGCCCTTAATGATTTGGACTCTTTTGACTGTTGATGATGATGGGCTCTTGAAGCCTTTATTCTCCATTGGGGAGTGTGGAGGAGACTTTGGGTGAGTGTGCCCGATGACTCATGTAGTGGTAATGCTGGGCCATGAGAAGTGTTTTTGTTTTGCCTTCGGAGTAGGCAGGGATCCTCTTGGGGATGACTAAGCCTTTCCGTCGGCTTTTCTTTTATGATGTCTGATGACTGTGCCCTCTTTCATTGGGTGATAATTGGAGCTTTGGCTTCTGGAAGCTTCGCTCTTCTTTCTTGAGGGAGAGCAATGTTTGGAGATTTATTAATTTCTTGTGCCTTCTTTTCTGGGTAGAAGGATGGTAGCTGGATCTCTTGATTTTCAGAAGCTCTTATTCTGCTGAGTCGCTTGATTGACGGCTTGCTCCGTTTTCTTGAGGGCATTATTTGGAGACTCAGTTTCGGTGATCCTGTTTTTAATCACAAACATGGAGCTAGCTCCTTATATGCATGAAAGCTTTTCGTTTTTTGTTATTTGTCTGAAGTAATTTTTATTTCTTTCATTTTTGACATTAACAAAGTCGTTTTGTGCGACTACTTGTGTGTGGATGCCCTAAATGAAATCTATTCTTTTTTATTGATGCATCTGGGAAAGTGACTGGCATTCTCCTGCTGGAATTTTTATGATATTGATGAAGGCTCCCTCTCTTTTATTCATTTTTTGGTTTAGCCCTATCTTTTGCCTAGACCGCCCTTTTTGGGGTTTTCGGTCTAGCGGGCTGCCTTAATTTTTTCCTAGGATATCTTAGCGGGCTTTTTTCCTTTTTTATGAATGCCCTAACTTTTGCCTAGACCGCCCTTTATGGGTTTTCGATCTAGCGGGCTACCCTAACTTTTGCCTAAGAATCTCCTAGCAGGCATTATTCTTTTTATTGTCATTTTTTCTTTCTCTTTTTTTTTTTGAGAGATAGGAGCCTATCATATGCATGAAATGTTTGCGATATGCATCCTATAATACTATTTCAATTAATTTTTCAAAAGGATTAACCAATGTGTTTTTACTCCTGATGAGCTTCTAACGTTATGTGCTTTGTCGACATGATAGGCTGTACCAATTTTGCCGTCTTGACTTTACCGTGACCGAAGAATGATTGTGTTAATTGTAGAGCGACTTGCCATGTCAGTGCGCCCCTCCCTTTCCTTGGGGATGTCAATCCTCCTATTGATTACTATCTCCACATTTCCCTACTACTTACTAGAATGTCGTAGTGGTAAGGGTCAAGAGAAGAGAAAGAAGAGAATATTCAATTCAAAGGCTTGTGTTTCAGAATTGTTTTATTTTGACAAAAATGGTTTTTGTAAGCACGGCTAGCCAAGGTTGGTTAGAGTGTTTAGGCTAGTTTAGGCAAACGTTTCGTTCATGGCGTCTTATTCTATGGCGCTTGCTATGACTGGTTGACTTCCCTAGTCCGTCCTTTGGATTTTCAGTCTAGGATGTTGTGCTAGTCCTAACTTTTGTCTAGGTTTCTTCGTTTTTGTTTTAGGAAACCTAGCGGACTTTATTTTGTAACCCTAACTTTTGCCTAGGCTACCCTTTATGGTTGTTCGGGTTTCCTAGCGGGTTTACCCTAACTTTTGCGTAGCCCCCTTAATGGGTTGGGTACCTTGCCCCTTTTTCTTTTTTTTTTGGCCTTTAGCTTTAGCTTCTATGGGCTTCCTTTGATTTTTGTTTTCTTTTTGCACAACATTGGCGAAACACGACTTTACTTATGACGAGGTAAAACTTTATTTTGTGCTTCTAGTCAATCAGTGGTGATGGATTTGACTTTTATTTTGGTCAATGGCGCAGTTTGATTACCTTGACGCGTTTTGAAAACGTTTGCTTAAACATGGTTATTAATGAGGTTCGGACATGAATAGCAAGAAGAGAAGCAGATAGTAAGAATGAAATTCTTTGTAATTAATAGGGAAATATGTGCCCTAAAATGCTCGAGGATCGGGCTAGCCCCGAGGAGCAATCTCTAATAGTCATTGGATTTACAAACCCTAAGAATCAGAAGGAGAACACCTAATGACTAAAGTCATTTTTGATGCTTGAACCCCTTTATATGGGAAAATCTGATTCAAGGTGCGGAGGGGAGACTTCCCTTTCTCCGTGCAGCTCTATCCTTTGTAGGGTAAGCTTCAAAGGATTGTCTTTAAAATCTGGTGGCTCCCTTATTCCTTGAGAGTTTCTAATGAGCCCTTGGCTTGGGCGATATCCATATTTCTTCATCATGTGGGTCACCTTCATACTGTTGGGGAATTCTTTTCATGTTGGAAAAAGATATTTCAAAGGTTCTCTTCAGCCGCATCCATTCAAGGTAGGGCAGACGACTTACTGATCCGAATGTCATTTTTAGCTCGAACCGTGACCAGCTTATTGCCTACCGTGAGTTTGTCTTTTTGGCGGAGCGTTGAAAGAATTTCCTCAGTGTCGTGAATCCAAAGTCTACTCAGTTTCCTCTTTGGATTATGTTTTTCTTCGGTCTTTTTATTTTTTCTTTATTTGTAGGAGCGTCATCTTACAGCTCCTTGGGGGAATAGATTCTTCCATTTCTAATTTTGCCCCCAATGCCAGCTATGCTAGAGATATCCTTGTTAATGGGCGGTGTTTTTAGTATCTCCATGGTACCACCCTATTCGATTTGAGGCATGAACAAAATGTAACGGCATCCTTGCCCCCTTTTCCTTTTTTACTTAGATAACCAACGGTTGAGGCTTATTATCCTCCTTAGGCAGATCAACCATTGGGAAAAACTTGATGACAATATGTTTGCTCTTCATCTTACTTCGGTTCATGGAAAGCAAAATGACTAATCCTTTCTTTTTATTATCTTATTATTATTAAAGTGAGAATGAATGCAATTTATGAATGCAATTCATGAATGCAATACACGGTTGAGATGATGAAAACAAACAATTTTATTTTTTTCATCTAGACAGTGTACATTCCTCAATGCAATGAAGTACATTTTTTTTAAAAGCCTAAATGAACCCATAGGCAGGTTAGAATTTCTATTTATTTTCTTTTTGACTTCCCGTGCATGGCATGCGAATGCCTTAATCCTCCTTTCATGGTATTGAGGAATGTCCACTTCTTCGATTGTCTATTATTAGATGCATGTTATGAGGATGAAGTTTGGTGAATGCATGTATGCAAGTGTTTGTTTTTTCCTAAACATTATCATGTTTTATTTTCTAACATGATGTATGAGTCTTTGACATTTTATGTTTTTTTTTGTATGCGGATGAGGACATGAAGAATAACAGCCGCTTTCTAGAATGCAAGAAGATTTTTATTGTTTAAAACAAATGATTTATGAGATGGATATTCCTTAGAATGAATGTATTTATGCATGCACCAGTACAAAAGGGCGGTAGATGTTCAAAGTGACATAACTTTTGACTGAGATGTCCGATTTGGACGCACAACATATCAAATCGAAGAGAAAAAGGTGAAGAATCAAGTTGCAAATGCCCGCAGGGGATTTGGCCCAGTAATTTTCCCAATAAACGCCTCTAAGACCCATTTTTTAGGGATTTATTAAAATGATGTGTATGCATACTTTCCTTATGCATTTATTTTTCTCTCTTGGTTTTTCCACTTATGACATGAAATATGAATGATACGACTTTGTCAAAATTATTTTTATAAATGTTTTGATTTTGTTATTATTATTTTATTTATTTTGGATTTATTTTTTTTAGCCTTTTATCTCTTTTGTCGGAACTGCGTGGCTACTTAGCTTACAAAGAACCTGAAACCAGGCTAGCTAAAAGGCAGACTGTCCGAGATAAAATGTGGCTTTATGCGAAAAATTATTTAGCATCCCTTATATCTTTTGTCGGAACTGCGTGGTTACTTAGCTTACAAAGAACCTGAAACCAGGCTAGCTGAAAGGCAGACTGTCCGAGATAAGGGTGTTTATTGCAAAAATATTTTATTTTTTTGTGATTTTTCTTCTGTTGTTTCGTTATGCTATGCAACAAACAAATGCAACAATCATATGCGCACACAATTCGATCATCCACGAACAGGCGAGAATTCATTTTTATCACGAGGTAGGGTTTTCCTACAGAAAAGTGATTTGGCGAAGGTAGGTTCTAACTGTTCTCACCAAGGCTAAGGCCCCCAAGGTTCCCCCATTATAGGGTCCCCACTCTCCAGCCTTCCGACCATGCTTAGCACTAAGGCCATAGTCAGTCTTTGTGCCAAAAGAGGAAGGTTATCACCTTGAGTGGTGGTTTCCGATCACACCGGTGGGCACAAGGCCATCACTACAGCGAACCGTACCTGCCACCCACTCCCTATGGATTTCTCACTTGCCCCCGGGTATAGAGGGAACTGTTGTGTGCAAGGGTTTGTGTACAGTTTGTATTTCAAACAATTGCGTAAGTATAAACAAACAACAGTTATTTAAAGCCAAACCGTAAAACATGTTATAATACAAGGTAAGGGCGAAAGCATTATTTTCTTGGTTTATTTATTTTTTAAGTCAGTCCATCACTAAATGGGATCAACTCTCGAGGCTTCCCCAGCGGAGTCGCCATCTATCGTCGCCGTCAAAACGAGGCGGTCAGAGCGACGTGATGGTTTCGACCCTTTTGATTTTTGCGTTTTTTGTTGGTGGTTACAACGCCTTTAGGTTGTCCGATAACCGGGCTGAACCTAGGGGCGAGGTTTTCGAAAAGGCACTCTTGGATTGTCCGATAACCGAGCTAATCCAAAAGCTATTTTTGAAATGTTCTATGGAGTCGCCATCGATGTTTTTACCGGAAACATCGGAAAATGGATTAAAAGGCGTTGGTTTTCGAAAAACCAACTTTGGTCATTAGAACCAGAGTTGGGTAAGGGAGTTAGTTACGTGTAAAGGAAGTGTTAGTTCCTTTACGACGTCCCTTTTGGGTTCCCTATGACAGGCCAGCTATTTAAAAATACTTAAATCGGTGAAAATTATGCTTTTACCCTTTTATTTTGCGGAATTTAAAATTACGACTACATGGCCCTAGTATCTATTGCATAATTTAAAATTAAAGCAATAAAGGTAGAGAGGGAGAATATAAACCTCCGAAGCACGCTTTTCTATTAAATCTTTAAAAAAGAGGGTGCTTTGTGGCAGCCCTTCACTCTACAGCGCTGGAAAACCTCTCGGAACGCTCAAAAAACACTCTAATGACACTCGGAAGCTCCGGAAATGCGTCGGAGGGATTTTAGAGAGAGAAACTAGTGATTTTCTAGAGAGAAGGAGGAGAAAGCTTTGTGTGGTGTGTGAAAATGAGGGGAGGGAGCCCCCTATTTATAGTTTTTCGCGCCTGACAGGTTGAGACCGTCGTCTCGTCTGACAGGGTCGAGACCGCCGTCTCGTCATGCCAAAGTGGCGAGACCGTCGTCTCGCCAAACGAGACCGCCGTCTCGCCTTCGCAAGTGGCGAGACCGCCGTCCCGGGAAGCGAGACCGCCGTCTCGCCATTTTCAGGTGGCGAGACGGCGGTCTCGTCCCCAAAAAGGCGAGAAACCTTATTTTCGTGCCGAAAATCCCTCCTATCCTAGTATGGGGCCTAATAGTCTCTCCTAGTGACTTGTTAGGCTTCGTCCATCTTCGAATAGGAGGTCTTCTACTCTTTATTTGGAGGCCGGGCAAGATTTGGGGTCTACAGGTACTAGAAATATGCCTAATCTGTTTTGCAGGAACAAAATCTGAAAGTCCCTTGGTATTCAAAACAGCAAATTCGGTTCTGGATTCATGGACTGAGTATTTTAATTGATATAAAACTATTTGAATCAGTTAAAATCACTTACAGAGAATACCAGAAAAGTTGTCCGTACAGTTTTAATCGATTGAAATACGAATTAATCGATTAAAATGTTCTCTGGAATCCAGTTTAACTATTTTAATCGATTAAAATGGATTTATATCAGTTAAAATCATTAATAGGACAAAAATTAACCGATTATTCCTCGTTTAAATCAATTATTATTCTGATATATTCTCCCCAGAACTTGATTAATCGATTGAATATCAAATTAATCGATTAAAATTTCACTTCTAGTATAGAATTAATTGTTTATTTAAATTCTGTATCATTTTGTACTGCAACAATACTAATTTCTTTTCAGGCAAAACAAACTGAAGATCTCTGGTACCTTGACGGTGGTTGTTCTAAACACATGACAGGTGATATTACAAAATTTTGCAACTTAAAACTAAAGAATGGTGGGACTGTTGTTTATGGGGATAATAACAAAGGAAGAATCCTTGGAATAGGTGACATCAAATGCACAGAATCATGTATTATTAACAATGTGTTATATGTTGAAGGTTTAAAACATAATCTGATTAGTATTAGTCAGCTTTGTGATAAAGGACACAAAGTTATCTTTGGGCAAAATCAATGTCAGATAATTAAATCAGATTCAGAACAGGTACTGATTACTGGTAAGAGGATCAACAATATTTACATGTTAGATACTAATTCTGCTAAAAACTGCTGCTTAATTTCTAAAGAAAATGATTCTTGGTTGTGGCATAGGAGGTTAGCTCATATTCATATGAATCATCTAAATAAACTGATTTCTAAAGATCTTGTAAATGGTTTACCTAAGCTTAAGTTTGTGAAAGACAAAGTATGTGATGCATGTCAAAAGGGGAAACAAGTAAGGAATTCTTTTTCACAGAAAAATATTGTTTCAACATCTAGACCTCTTGAACTTTTGCATATGGATCTATTTGGTCCTTCTAGAACTATAAGCTTAGGAGGAAATCTATATGCACTGGTTATAGTAGATGATTACTCAAGATTTACCTGGACATTATTTTTAAAATTAAAATCGGATACTTTCCATTTGTTTAAGAAATTTGCGAAACAAATTCAAAATGAAAAGGGCTATTTTATCTCTTGTATTCAAAGTGATCATGGGGGAGAATTTTCAAACGAAAATTTCAATAAATTTTGTGATAAACATGGTATCAAGCATAATTTTTCTGCTCCTAGAACTCCTCAACAGAATGGTGTAGTTGAAAGAAAAAACCGTTCTCTTGAAGAGCTAGCTAGGACAATGCTTAATGAGAAAGCATTACCAAAATATTTTTGGGCTGATGCCGTTAGCACTGCTTGCCATGTATTAAACCGTGTTTTAATCAGACCTTTTCTTAAGAAAACTCCCTATGAATTATTCAAAGGTAAAAAGCTTAACATAAACTATTTTAGAGTATTTGGAAGCAAGGTTTTTGTCTTAAACAATGGAAAAGAAAATCTTGGAAAGTTTGATTCCAAATCAGATGAAGGTATTTTCTTGGGGTATTCATTAAATAGCCATGCTTATATAATCTTTAACAAAAGGCTAAATACTATAGAAGAATCTGTCCATGTTGTATTTGATGAGACTAACCCATGTATGCAGAATATTTCTGAATATAGTACAGAAGATGATGTTTTAACTAATAAAATGTATCAGTTAAAACTGCCAGAATCAACAGTCTCTCAAAAACAGGTTGTAGAGATTGAAGAAACTGAAGAGCAGCTGTCCAAAGATTGGAAAACTCCAAGAAATCTTTCAATAGACAAAATTATTGGTGAAATAAATCAGGGAGTTTCCACTAGAATATCTTTAAATAAATTTTGCAATCACATGGCATTTGTATCACAAGTTGAACCAAAAACCATATTTGATGCATTAAAGGATAATAACTGGATTAATGCTATGCATGATGAATTAAATCAATTTACAAGAAATGAAGTATGGGAATTAATTCCAAAACCAGATAATGCAAATATTGTAGGTACAAAGTGGGTTTTTAGGAATAAAATGGATGAAAATGGTATAATCACTAGAAACAAGGCCAGATTAGTTGCTAAAGGTTATAATCAGCAAGAAGGAATTGATTTTGATGAAACATATGCTCCAGTTGCTAGATTAGAAGTTGTTAGACTTTTACTTGCTTATGCTTCAATAAAAAGTTTCAGGTTATTTCAAATGGATGTCAAAAGTGCTTTTCTAAATGGCTACTTGAATGAAGAAGTTTTTGTTACTCAACCACCTGGTTTTGAAGATCATATTCATCCAGAATATGTTTATAGATTTAAGAAAGCATTGTATGGTCTCAAACAAGCCCCAAGACAATGGTATGAAAGGTTAAGTACTTTTCTCATTTCAAAGGGATATCAAAGAGGTTTGGTTGACAAAAATTTATTTTTAAAGAAATTAAATATTGATGTAATTCTGGTTCAAGTATACGTTGATGACATCATATTTGGAGCCACTAATGAGTCTTTATGTAAAGATTTCATCAAAGATATGCAGGGAGAATTTGAGATGTCTATGATGGGGGAACTCAACTATTTTCTTGGATTACAAGTTAAACAACTTCAAGAAGGAAGTTTTCTTCATCAAACTAAATATTGCACAGAACTTTTAAAGAAATTTGACATGGAACATTGCAAAGAAGCATCAACACTAATGTCCACAAATTGCTATCTTAATTCTGATGAAAAAGGAAAACCTGTTGATGAAACAAAATATAGAGGGCTTATTGGTTCTTTACTGTATCTAACAACAAGTAGACCTGACATTATGTTTAGTGTTTGTATGTGTGCCAGGTTTCAATCTGCACCAAAAGAATCTCATCTTACTGCTGCAAAAAGAATCCTCAAATATCTCAAAGGAACTTTAAATGTTGGGTTATGGTATCCTGCTGAGTCCAAACTAAACTTAATTGGATACTCTGACTCAGATTTTGCAGATTGTAAGCTTGATAGGAAAAGCACCAGTGGCACCTGTCATCTCCTTGGAAGCAGTCTAATCTCTTGGCATAGTAAAAAGCAATCATGTGTTGCTCTTTCTACAGCTGAAGCAGAATACATTGCAGCTGGAAGTTGTTGTGCTCAATCTCTTTGGATGAAACAACAACTTGAGGATTATGGTTTAATTCTCAGAAAAATTCCTCTCTTATGTGATAATACTAGTGCCATTATGTTAACTAAAAATCCAATTCAACATTCTAGGACAAAACATATAGAAATCAGACATCATTTCATTAGAGATCATGTTTTGAAAGGTGATTGTGAAATTTTCTTTATAGAAACTGAAAAACAACTAGCAGACATTTTTACAAAACCTCTTGCTCGTGATCGGTTTTACAAAATTCGTACTGAATTAGGCATTTTAGATGCATAAAACATTTCTTAGTTTTCAAAACTGGTTGTTTTAATCGATATAAACAAGCTTTAAATCGATTAAAAGCACTTATACAGCATTTTTCAAACCATTTTAATCGATTAAATGTCGATTTAATCGATTAAATCAAGTTATGTTTCAAAATTTTCAAATTTCATCACTGTTTTAATCGATTAAAACATAATTTCAATCGATTAAAACCATTAACAAGAACTTTTTCAATCGATTTTATCCTGTTTTTAATCAATTTTTACTCTGGGAAGAAAAATTAAAGGCTTTAGTTAATGGCTATTCTTGTAACATGCTACTAAAGCATGGTTCCCTTATCTTTACACGTGTTAATTGTATTCATTATAAACGTGTTAATGAAGATAAGTTTGAATCAACTTTGATTGGTCTTCACATGAGTAAGGTATCGTATCCATATTTTTACTATTTTTGAAATTACATGATACATACCATGCATAATGTTGTTCCTCTGTTCCCTATTTTTGATGAAGTCAAAAGGGGGAGAAATAATTGCTTTACTTCTTATCAACTTAGGGGGAGAAATAATTCTTTAGGAGAGCAGCAATTTATGGGGAGAAATGAATAAACTAATTAATTTTTTGATTAACTAATCTATTTTATCAAGTGACTTCTTCTGCAGAGTTATTTTTCAAAGTAATGTTTGTCTTCATCAAATAGGGGGAGACTGAAAGTAATGAAGATCTTATTGAATTACTTTGGCAAAGATCTTGTTGATTTGATGAAGTCAAGAATGGAGTCAAAGGATACTTTGTGGCAGTCAAAGGTCACTTGGATAAAAGAGAAGAAGGATTAGTGTGTCTGTAGAAGGATTAGTGTGTCTACAGCTCTGCTTAGGTATAATCATTTTTATCTTTCTGCTGCATGAGGTTTCTTCATTTAAAAGATTTTGCAAATGCCTCTAAAAAATGTTTTAACGGTTAAAAACAAAGCATTTTGACAAAAGCTTTCTTCATCAACTATTTTAACTAATAGAATATAAGCTTTATCAACTAAAATATTCTTCACACTTTTATAACAGGGTTTAACTAATATAACTTCGAAATAACCGATTGTTTTCATTAAAGGAAGTTTTGAAAACCTTCAGTCAGTATTTTAACTGATACAGTTTCGAAATAACCGATTAAAATCACTTAAAATGTTCAGAGAAGTGTTCTGGCAGTATTTTAATCGATACAACTTCGAAATAATCGATTAAAACCACTTGGTGTACTGTTTGATCGATTAGAATTGAGTTATGACCGATCAGAACCAGATATGATCGATCAGAATTGGGTTATGATCGATCAGAATTGTTTTAATCGATTAAACTACGTTTCAATCGATTAAATCAACTTAAGAAAATTTGTACTAAGCGTTTTAATCGATTAAAATGATTTTTTATCAGTTAAAATCACTTGAAAAAGTTTATAAGAATATCTTGCAGTATTTCAATCGATTAAAACACGAAACAATCGATTAAAACAAATTAGAAGATTTTTTACAAAGAGTTTTAATTGATATAAACATTGTCGTATCAGTTAAAACAAATCTGGAAAAAAATCAAGAATGTTTTAATGGATTAAAAGAAGTTTTAACAGATTAAAACAAGACTTTTAACAGATTAAAAGATTATTTTAACAGATTAATTAAACCAGCAGTTTTGAAAATCTTCTATAAAAACAGAGTTGCTTGAACTTTTTAAACATCATCTGACATACATCTTTTAGCAATCAATCAAGCAATCAAAAGTAATACTTTCAAGAAAGAATTACGCTAGTTTTTGTGAAGTTCATCAAAGTTCTTTCTTGAGATAAAATTGCATTCTTTTGGAGAAGAAACAACATATTGCAGAACTGCATAAAATTGGTTTGAGCGTTCTAAGTTTCTTCTGTTTGTTTCTTTACTTTCTTTTACTATATTGTGGGTGCCTGGAATTGTGGGCACTGGTTTCTATAGCTGGAATTTGGCTGCAGGGTAGGTCAAGAACTGGAATTTGGTTCTTGGTGAAAGGTTAGGTGCAGGAACTGGAATTGTGGTTCTTGTGGTAGATTGAGTGTGAGGTTAAGGTTGTAATTTGTAAAACATTCAATCTAGTGGAACCCAGCTGGACTTTGGCTGGAGACTGGACGTAGCCCTGGGATTGGGTGAACCAGTATAAACCTTGGTGATATCTTTCTAAACCTTTCTCTTCTTTAATTCTGTGACTGCATTTAGTTTTGATTGCTTGCTGTGTCATTCAAAAACTGGTCAGATTTCTTAATCTTTGAAATAGATAATCTGTAATTTGCGAAAATCTTTCAAAGATCAATTCACCCCCCCTCTTGATCCCAGCCTCTTTTTCTAACACTATATTCTTATCATCATTCTCATATATGCATACAATTTTCGTTTCTAAGGTTTCCTTTTCCTCTAAACATGCAATTTTCGTTTTTAAGGACTCCACCTCCTTTTCGGATCTACTTAAACTCTTTTTCATAGTTTTGTATTCATTTTTCAAGTCCTTAAAGGCACTAAACAATTCATTATATGCATTTTGTAGTTCATCAAAATATTTTCATCATCACTTGAAGATGAGTCAGAATCACTTACCTCAAAGTCGAAAGATATGTTGTCATTTGCCATTAAGCAAATATTGGCTTCAATTTCTGAGTCACTTGATTCCAAACTTGAATCACTATTGTCCCAAGCGATGTAGGCTTTCTTCTTGAAGAACTTTTTGCCTTTGTTTTCTTCATTTTTCTTGTTTGGACATTCGGTCTTCACATGTCCTGTTTCACCACAACCGTAGCATTTGATATTTACGGAAGTATTTTCTCTTACCTTTCCTTTACCTTTGAATGGATGTCTTCCTTTGGCTTTCATGAATTTGGTAAATTTCTTTATCATAAGACTCAATTCTTCTTCTTCATTTTCCGAGTCTTCTTCTTCCTTTTTACTCCTTCCTCATCATTTAGCCTTCTTAGCTCAAGCTCATGCTCTCTCAATTTTCCAAAGAGTCGCTGCCATAGACATTGTGGCAAGGTTTTGTGACTACGAGATGGCCATCACCTTAGGTTGCCATTTCCTATCCAAAGATTTAAATATTTTCACATTTAATTCATCAACGTCAAAAATTTTACCTAACCCGGTGAGATGGTTCACAATGTGTGTGAAACGCTTTTGAACGTCAAATATCGTTTCGCCTTGTTGCATTCGGAACATCTCATATTCTTGGATTAGAGAATTTTTCCGTGCTCTCTTAACATCGTCGGTACCTTCGTGGGTCACTCTTAGCATTTCCAACATCTCTTGAGCACTTTTACAAACGAAGATCCTGTAAAACTCATCAAGGGTTAAAGCAGATGAAATAATATTTCTAGCCCTAACATCAAATTGAGCTTTTCTATTTTCCTCCGTCGTCCATCTAGAAAATGGTTTAGGAACGTCTACTCCATTTTCAGTAACTTTAGGAATATAGGGACCGTTTACAATAGCATCCCAAACACCTCTATCAACAGACTCTAAAAAGATTTGCATTCTAACTTTCCAGAAAGGATAATTTTGACCCGCAAAAAGTGGGAGTCTGTTGATAGACGCACCTTCGGCAAAAGTTTGAATTTGTCCAGCCATTTTCAAAAAATTTGAATAACTATCAAAGCAAGCTCTGATACCACTTGTTAGAATCGCGCAGCGGAATGTTTGCGTGAACGGACAAAAACCAAGAGGGGGGGTGAATTGGTTTCTTAATAAAAATTAGGTTTTAAAAATTTTCCCCAAATTTTACCGATTAAAATGTTGTGTAAACGTAAATAGGATAAGGATAGAGTCTTACACAGAAGATTTATACTGGTTCGGATCAAAAGACCCTACGTCCAGTTGCTAATCACTCAAACAGAGGATTAACACTGTCACTATAATCAAAGTTATTACAAACAGATAACAATGGAAAAGATAGAGTAATGAAAACACCTCTCTTGAGTCACACAAGAGATGAAGAACATCTTTCCCTAGAGACGGCACACCACACAATCCACTAAGAACTCCACTTAGTGATTCTTATCGCTTCTAGCCCACACCAGGTTCCAAAAGCCCCTTTTTCCTCCAACAAACAGTTCTTTGGCAATCACAACTCTTAACTTTTGTTTGAAAAAGGTTGTTCAATTTCTCGAGAGCCTTAGAGAACCTTAAGTAGATGAATTAGGGTTTGGGAGTTGGGGATTTTCGAAACTTGGTGTATTGGGACTAGGGTTTTCGAAAATAGGTTTAATTTGAAGTTCAAAATGCATATCTGACTGAAATAATTGATTATCTCAAGTGTTAATCGATTATTACAGAGCCAAAATCAACAGAACCCCAAAACGCACTGGTTTAATCGATTATTTGCCCTGTTAATCGATTAACAGGCCTATTATTTGATTAACAGGTGTGTTAATCGATTAACAGGCCTATTATTTAATTAACAGGTGTGTTAATCGATTATCACAATGAGCTGATACAGAAAATGGTTGGTCTCACTGTAATAATCGATTATTTAGTATTTTAATCGATTAAACCCAAGGCTTTTTGATAAATGAGTTTTTGAAGCTTCTAAAGAGTAGACTATGTACCGGCTATCTTAGACTCTAATATTACAGACTCAAACTCATCAAAACAGAGTTATTACACAATAATACAAGTCTTCAACTCTCTAAGTTCTTTGTTCTTGAATCATCATCAAAATCAACAAGCTTCATGTCCATGTAAGTTCAACATCAAGTCCTTGTATGTTCAACAACAAACTCCACACACAAGTTTTGACTTCATTCCAATGTGTTTCAAAAAGCTACACAAGGGGTCATATATATATAGTTGTTCCCCTCTCATTCACTCACTCACCTAAGGAATGTAGGACTAATTTTGCCTTATACAAGTGATGGCCGAAGTTCCTAGCTTCAAGTCCCACCTAGACCACTTTTAGTTACATTTATGAGTTTATATACCAAAAAATCTCAAATGTTGCAGCCAAGATTTGAACCTTGGACCTCCTTGGGTGTTTGGAGTGCTTTTGACAAATTTGAGAAGCTAAAATGATATACTCCCTTTTTGTTGTAGCCAATATTTGAACCTTAAGTGCAACCCCTTCAAGTTTGAGCCTTATTTGAAGCCTAGTGCGTTGAGGCCCAGTGTGAAGAGGCCCAATGTATTATGGCCTAGATGGTCTTGCATCACCTAGTTTGATTGTCCCGTGGTACAAGACGATGATGCGACACACACGTGTTAAAGGTTTCACATGTATTCTATTGTGCACACAGACGCAGTGACTTGACAAGTTGCTGACGACATGTCAAGTGAAACTTAATCTGTTAAGATGTTGTAATTGTAGTAGACGAATACAGTAAAAGTAGCAGAATGCATGCATGTTAGTATAGGTATGCAGGGATTTAATTGAATGGATGGTAATAGTAGTAAGTGGTCTCATTTATAGATGTTGAAGGTTGTTGTCGCCGCCGTCAAAAGAGGTGGTCGGAGCGACGCGATGGTTTTGGATTGACTCACATTTTTTTGAAAGAAGTGGTTCAACGCCTTTAGGTTGTCCGATAACCGAGATGGACCTAAAGGTGAGGCTTTCGAAAAGGTTCGAGGAGTCATCATCAATGTTTTAACCTTAAACACTGAAAAAGGTGAAGAAAAGAAGAAGGCAGTGGTTTTAGAAAAAAAAAAAAACAACTTTGGCCATTACAACTAGAGTCGAGTAAGGGAGTTAGTTATGTGTGAGGAAGGTGTTAGCACCCCACAACGCCCCTTTTGGGTTCCCTATGATGGACAAGTTTAGAAAATAAATACATAAAGAAATTATGATTTTACCCTATTATTCTATCTACTTGCAGAATTTAAATGTCTACATGGCCCTATTATCTATTTAACACAAAGAAAGCGATAAAGAAAGTAGTAAAAGAGAGAGAGAATAGGGAAGGAACCTTCGAAGCAAGCTTTATATTAACCCTTCAAAACTTGAGGACGCTTTTTGGCAGTCCACGCACTCTATAGGCACGCTCCTCCCGCAAAAGAAAAGAAAGTCACTGTACAGAGGGCTGAATGTCTCAATAAGAGACTTTCTTAACCGATTTCTACTTTAAACAAAAATTAGAAAGCTCACTTGAACTCCAGAATAATGCTCAGAGTCACTCAAAAGGGCCAAAAGGCTTCCTAAAGAGTGGTAGGAGTGAAAAGTGTTACAGTCGCGCAACGGAATGTTCACGTGGTCGGACAAAAACCAAGAGGGGGGGTGAATTGGTTTCTTAATAAAAATTAGGTTTTCAAAATTTTCCCCAAATTTTACTAATTAAAAACTGTGTAAATGTAAATAGAGAAAGGGATAGAGTCTTACACAGGAAATTTATACTGGTTCGGATCAAAAGACCCTACGTCCAGTTGCTAATCACTCAAACAGAGGATTAACGCTGTCACTATAAACAAAGTTATTACAATACAAATTACAATGGAAAAGATAAAGATAAGAAAACACCTCTCTTGAAATCCACAAGAGATGATGAACAGCTTTCCCTAGAGACGGCACAACACACAATCCACTAAGAACTCCACTTAGTGATCTTATCACTTCTAGCCCACACCAGGTTCCAAAAGCCCCCTTTCCTTGCAACAAACAGTTCTCTGGCACTCACAGCACTTAACTTTTGTATGGAAAAGGTTGTTTTTGTTAGAAAAGTAGTTTTAAATCAAGAGGGGGGGTGAATTGATTTTTGAAAGTTTTTCGCAATACACAGATTATCTAATCCGAAAATTAAGTTTACTAATCAATTCACGAATCACAAAGCAATTAAACAATATAAGCGCAGCAACTGAAATTAAAGAGAGAAAGGTTAGGAAAGATTTCACCGGTAATTTTATACTGGTTCACCCAATACCAGGGCTACGTCCAGTCTCCAGCCAAATTCCAGCTGGGTTCCACTAGAATAGATGTTTTACAGACTCAACAATCTTACACCTACTCTAACACCAGAACCAATTTCCAGTTCCTGACTTTAACCTTTCCACCAAGAACCAAATTCCAGTTCTTGGAAACCTCTGCAACCAAATTCCAGCCGCAGAGAGACCAGCACCCAAATTCCAGGCACTACACACAAGAACCAAATTCCAGCTCCTGTGCTCAACTTCTTACCAAGAACCAAATTCCAGTTCTTGGTAACCTCCACAACCAACTTCCAGCTGCAGAGAAAACTTGTGCCCAAATTCCAGGCACAAAACAATACAAAGTAATGAAAAGAAATTGAAAAGAAGAAACAAGAAAGCTCAAACCGGATTACGCTAATCCACAGTAAGTTTCTTCTTCAAAGGATGCAATATGCCTCAAGAAAGATTTCAAAAGAAGTTCACAAAAATAGTTGTGTATCTTTCTTGAAAAGAATGCTAATAGTTGCTTGTATTGATTGCTTGAATTGTGTAAAAACTGATATTCAATCTGTTGTTTCAAAGTTTCAAGCAAAATTGTTTTTAAAGAGAATTTTCAAATCTGCTGCATTAATTAATCTGTTGAAAGTCTGTTTTAATCTGTTGAAATAGCCGTTACAATCTGTTAAAAGTCCTTTCAACCCATTAATGCGTTCTTGATCTTTAACAGAAAATGTTTTAGTTGATACGACCACGTTTTTATCAGTTAAAACGTTTTACAAACATTTTCTAAGTATAAAACAATCGATTGAATCGCGTATTAATCGATTGATTTGTTTAAAAACCTTCTTATAAAACTTTCTAAGTTATTTTAGCTGATATAAAGTCATTTCAATTGATTGAAAAACTGCACATATATTTTCAAGTCATTTTAATCGATTGAAAGTTCGTTTTAATCGATTGAAAAGATTTTCTAAGTTATTTTAACCGATTGAAATACGTTTTAATCGATTGAAATAAGTCTGATCGGTCATAATTCAATTCTGATTGATCATAACCAACTCTGATCGGTCATAATTTCATTCTGATCGATCATCCTGACTTCCAAAGTGGTTTTAATCGATTAAAACGTGTTTTAATCGATTAAAAGCAATCTGATCGCTCATATTTAAAATCTGATCGATTATATTTCATTATGACCTGTTATATTCGAATTCCAATCGGTCATAAAGGGTTTTTAATCGATTAAAAGGTTTTTGTATCAATTAAAATGTTGTGAAAACACTTCTATAAACATTCTAAGTGTTTTAAACGTTTCTTTAAAAAACTATATCAGTTAAAACCATTGTTAAGAAAGTTCTTTGTCAAAATGCTTTTGTTTGATTTGTTTAAAACTATTTTTGAGGCATTTTGCAAATTGAGTGAAGAAGCTTTATGCAGTGGAAAAGGTAAAGTGGTTTTACCTAAGCTTTCGTTTAGACACACTAAGTCTTCGACTCCTTTGTTCTGAGTGACTTGTTTGACAGCTGCAGAGTTGACCCTTGACTTTATTTTTGACTTCATCAAATCAATGAGATCTTTGCTAGGATCACTTTCAGTCTCCCCCTATTTGATGAAGACAAACACCATTTTGAAAAAACAATCTCTGCAAAATAAGTCACTTGATAATGCAGTTAGGTGAGAAATATAAGAATGTAATAAAGTTTTGTTTCTCCCCCTAAAACTTATTTCTCCCCCTAAAATGTTGCACGTAAATTTATCTTAAAGTGATGCAACTATTTCTCCCCTTTTGACTTCATCAAAAATAGGGAAACAGAAGAGAAAAGAATAAAATGTAAGGTTTCGAAAAATATGCTCAAGTTTTTGAAAAAACAAAGTGAATCAATATTTCACTCATGAAAAGAATCAATTAAAGTTGATTCAAACTTATCTCCATTAACACGTTTGTAATGAATACAATTAACACGTGTAAAGATAAGGGAATCACGCTTTAGTAGCATGTTTACGTAAACTGACCATTAACTAAAGCCTTTAATCTTTCTTCCCGAATAAAAATCGATTAAAAACAGAGTATAATCGGTTAAAATGTTCTTGGTAAATGATTTTAATCGATTGAAAGAAAAGTTTAATCGATTAAAACATTTAAGATTTTGAAAACATGAAACTTTAGTAAAAATAATCAATTATTTCGATTTTAAATCGATTAAAACATGTTGTATAAGTTCATTTAATCGATTAACAAGATGTTGTATTGATTAAAACAATCAGTTTTGAAAATGAAGTAATGTTTAATGCATATTTTGTAAAGCTGATCATTTAGAAGGATGTTTTAACAATACTAACAGACTATATTGATTAAATCTTAGCTAATAGATCCATCAGAATAAAGTCTTATTTAGCTAAAGCTCTCAGGGATCTATTTAAATTCTATTTACGCCAGTCTGATCTAGATTAGATCCTAAACCATATTTAACCAAAGGTTAAGGCAAATGTTCCTGGTATAACACCAGTTAATATCACAGTCCATGCAAACAATATAAAGATAGAAATAAGCAGAAGATAAAGATGATGAGGGGAACTAGTCATCCCAATTTCCCTGATTGAACTGCTTATCCACCAGCTTGGTGATCATTCATTTGATCCCCACCAATATCAAAAGATAATAGGCTTTCCTTTTTGCTGGAACCAATTTTGCTCTATCAACTATTTGAGTCAACAACTGCTGTCACTCCTGTATCAGCAACAGACACAGAAACTTTTCCTGAAAAGAACTCTTTTAGCAGTTTACTGTTACTATTGACTGCATTACAGTCCATGGTTGACACTCAATGGAATTAAATGTTTCTTTAGGAACATCAACTATTACACATCTGAGGCATAATCATGTACTGACCAAATCCCACACAGAATGCATGATATCATAAATTGCATGAATCACAGGTTAATGATGTACTGAGATAGGAATTTTCTTTCATAATAGCCAACCCATTTTGAACCCTGCAGTTGTCATCATCCAAGCAAATAACTGCATTCTTATTAATGTAGTATGATGGGTGTTATTCTCACTTTCAGTGAACCAGTCATCATTATCTTTTGAGGAATGAATCATTTTTAACTTTGTTGTTTCCAGTGGTATCATATGCACAAGTGATTAACAAAAAAAACTTATTCTGGTAGAGTGGGCAATGATTAGTAATGCAAACACAGCAGAACTAGTGATGACAGTAATCCAGAGCTTTCACTATATTTTTCTTCAACGAGAGAACAAATCAACAGTTTAAAATTTATCCCTGTACACACATTCTTCGTGCCACGTTATTCAATTTTTGAATTCTTGTCCCAGATTGGTTCCCTTGCGAGTGTCACCTTGTGACATTGATGATTAAAGCAAATTATCGGGGTTGCAAAGTTCAATGAATTTCACCAAGAGTTTTGAACCAATGCATGCTCAAGATTATTTCAGAAATATTGCTAGGTAATATCAAGAAATCTAATGTAAACATTTGTTCATTGAACTTCCTAGTAATCAACAATTTATTACAGAATCAACTATCACTGAAAAAATCTTTGATAAACTATGTTTTCAGATCCTAACAGCTTGACCTGTTTGTAACTAGTGTCTATAAGAAAAGTTACAGTCTATTCTTTGATAATTTCTTTGATTTTCAGTGTATTACCATGCAGCATTCCATGTAAAGTATTATGCAGGTTTTGTTTATCAAAGAAACTGGGTTTTTGATTCGAATTGGCCTATCAAACTTTAATTAGATGTTATAAAACTTGTTTTCAGAACCTAATTAATCGATTAATCAACTAATTATCTATTAATTTCATTTTTCCTATCAGGTTTGAAAACAGTTACAATGAATTAATCGATTGGTTTATAAAAGAATCGATTATTTTGGTATAGAATGTGATCAATAAAATGACACCAGAATTTAAACCGATTAAAACGTAAATGAATCGATTAATTTTGATACCTAAGTGTTTTTAGTTGATATACAGTTATTATAATCGATTAAAACATTTAAACCAAAATCCTGAGATCAGTTCAATCGATTATTTCGACATTTTAATCGATTAAAATGGTACGGACAGATGTTACGTAAGTTATTTTAATCGATTAATATTGTTATATATCAATTAAAACAATTAGTTTAAATACTCAGAACCTGATTTCGCAGCTTCTGATCTTCAAGGGATTCCCAGACTTGTTCCTGCAAAACAAATTAAGAATTGTTCGGTACCCTTTATAATTACTGGGTCCTGATCAGGTTATTTGGAAAGAATTAATCTTTGGAACCCATTTCATTCTCCCTTTAGGAATAGCATACTTTTTAATTCTGCAGTATTTTACTGAATGCCCTTTCTTCATGCGAGTAAAAACATTTGATAAATGGAGATGAAACTGTTTTACTATATGCAAAATAATTTTTGAATGCTCTGGTTTTCTTTCCAATGGTCGGTGTATAACCTATACCACCACGTTCAATAACTAACTTTTGGGAATCAAGTATCTTATCAAGATTATTCTTTCCTTGTGCTAATTTAGATGAAGTTTTTACTAGGTATGATACTTGTTTTCGTAACTCGGGACAGTTTTTGCAATCTTCAACATTACACATGCAATCAGTATTATTTTCTAATTCTAACTTTTCTTCATCAATTATTTTCTTTTCAAGAATAATGATCTTGTTTTCTAGTAACCTATTCATGCTTTTCAATTTTCTTTTTTCAGTTTCTAATTTCTTTGCTACTTCATGTATTTCAAAGAAAGCATCTTGTAATGAGCTATAGTTTATAGATTCAGAACTTACACTGGTATTTGATGATTCCGAGTTGACCATCAAGCATATTTCTGGTGCTTCTTCATAGGTCTTTTCAAGGATCTTCCACATTTGTGCAGCATTTTGGCAGTGTGCAATCCTGAAAAGATAATCTCTGTTAAGGGCGGATAAGATGATGTTCTTGGCAATACAATCATCTTGGATTCTGTTAGCAATATCAATTTCTTGTTCAATAACATTCCAAGCATTTATACTAACAGATTCAATGAAGATTTTCATCCTTATTTTCCAATATAGGTAATCTGTTCCACTTAACAGTGGAGGTCTATCAATGCACGCTCCCTCAGAAAATGCCATGGATCGAAGTAACTTGATTAACTTTCAAGCACCTTGCTCTGATGCCAATTGTTAGAAAAGTAGTTTTAAATCAAGAGGGGGGGTGAATTGATTTTTGAAAGTTTTTCGCAATACACAGATTATCTAATCCAAAAATTAAGTTTACTAATCAATTCACGAATCACAAAGCAATTAAACAATATAAGCGCAACAACTGAAATTAAAGAGAGAAAGGTTAGGAAAGATTTCACCGGTAATTTTATACTGGTTCACCCAATACCAGGGCTACGTCCAGTCTCCAGCCAAATTCCAGTTGGGTTCCACTAGAATAGATGTTTTACAGACTCAACAATCTTACACCTACTCTAACACCAGAACCAATTTCCAGTTCCTGACTTTAACCTTTCCACCAAGAACCAAATTCCAGTTCTTGGAAACCTCTGCAACCAAATTCCAGCCGCAGAGAGACCAGCACCCAAATTCCAGGCACTACACACAAGAACCAAATTCCAGCTCCTGTGTTCAACTTCTTACCAAGAACCAAATTCCAGTTCTTGGTAACCTCCACAACCAACTTCCAGCTGCAGAGAAAACTTGTGCCCAAATTCCAGGCACAAAACAATACAAAGTAATGAAAAGAAATTGAAAAGAAGAAACAAGAAAGCTCAAACCGGATTACGCTAATCCACAGTAAGTTTCTTCTTCAAAGGATGCAATATGCCTCAAGAAAGATTTCAAAAGAAGTTCACAAAAATAGTTGTGTATCTTTCTTGAAAAGAATGCTAATAGTTGCTTGTATTGATTGCTTGAATTGTGTAAAAACTGATATTCAATCTGTTGTTTCAAAGTTTCAAGCAAAACTGTTTTTAAAGAGAATTTTCAAATCTGCTGCATTAATTAATCTGTTGAAAGTTTGTTTTAATCTGTTGAAATAGCCGTTACAATCTGTTAAAAGTCCTTTCAACCCATTAATGCGTTCTTGATCTTTAACAGAAAATGTTTTAGTTGATACGACCACGTTTTTATCAGTTAAAACGTTTTACAAACATTTTCTAAGTATAAAACAATCGATTGAATCGCGTATTAATCGATTGATTTGTTTAAAAACCTTCTTATAAAACTTTCTAAGTTATTTTAGTTGATATAAAGTCGTTTCAATTGATTGAAAAACTGCACATATATTTTCAAGTCATTTTAATCGATTGAAAGTTCGTTTTAATCGATTGAAAATATTTTCTAAGTTATTTTAATCGATTGAAATACGTTTTAATCGATTGAAATAAGTCTGATCGGTCATAATTCAATTCTGATCGATCATAACCAACTCTGATCGGTCATAATTTCATTCTGATCGATCATCCTGACTTCCAAAGTGGTTTTAATCGATTAAAACGTGTTTTAATCGATTAAAAGCAATCTGATCGCTCATATTTAAAATCTGATCGATTATATTTCATTCTGACCTGTTATATTCGAATTCCAATCGGTCATAAAGGGTTTTTAATCGATTAAAAGGTTTTTGTATCAATTAAAATGCTGTGAAAACACTTCTATAAACATTCTAAGTGTTTTAAACGTTTCTTTAAAAAACTATATCAGTTAAAACCATTGTTAAGAAGGTTCTTTGTCAAAATGCTTTTGTTTGATTTGTTTAAAACTATTTTTGAGGCATTTTGCAAATTGAGTGAAGAAGCTTTATGCAGTGGAAAAGGTAAAGTGGTTTTACCTAAGCTTTCTGTTTAGACACACTAAGTCTTCAGCTCCTTTGTTCTGAGTGCCTTGTTTGACAGCTGCAGAGTTGACCCTTGACTTTATTTTTGACTTCATCAAATCAATGAGATCTTTGCTAGGATCACTTTCAGTTTTACTTTTCTGAGTGCCATAGAAGAGTTTAAGTAGAGAAATTAGGGTTTGGGAATTGGGATTTTTGGAATTAGGGTTCTTGGGAAAAGGGTTTTCGAAAATAGGTTTGATTTGAAGTTAAAAATCAAAATCTAACTGAAATAATCGATTAAAAGAAGTATTAATCGATTAAAACAGAGCCAAATATCAACAGAACCCAAACCTCTCTGTTTTAATCGATTAAAAGGTGATTTAATCGATTAAACCGCCTGATAATCGATTAAAATTTGGTTTAATCGATTAAACCAGTGAGTTGTTACAGAAAATGATTTTTCTCACTGTTTTAATCGATTATTTCCCTATTTAATCGATTAAAGCCGAGCCTAGATGATAAATATGTTTGAAGCTTCTAAGGTGCAGATTATGTACTGGCTATCTTAAACTCTAATATTACAGACTCAATCTAATTGAAACAGAGTTATTACAATACAAAACAAGTCTTCAACACTCTAAGTCTTTGTGTTCTTGAATCATCATCAAAATCAACAATCTTCATGTCTATCAAGTGCAACACCAAGTCCTTGAATGTTCAACAATCTCCCCCTTTTTGATGATGATCAAAATTATCTTTTAAAGCCTTGTAATAACCTGTTTTATATGTCATACTAACAAACACATTAAACATACCAGATAATATTTAAATGCAATTCATGAGAGGGTTTAAATATTTCTCCCCCTATTTTGATTATAATAAAAAATAACTCTGCAAATAACAATCATAAGGGCTCCCCCTCAAAATACGCATAAGTTGGAGATAACTCCCCCTCAATCAAAGCATCAAGGAAACATCATATTTTATTGCAGAACCAATCATTCATTACAATAACAAGAGAAAATGACAAAAGAAAATAATCAACAAAATTTAAAATTCTGCACTATCATCATCATTAAAGTGTGCATCAAATCTATTTTCTAAACAACACATTTTATCATCTACATTAGATATACGGCGAATTAATTCCTCATGTCGTACTCCAGAAAGAGTGAAGAAAGATTGCATCCTCTGATTCATGTCAGATAACATGTCTTCCATGGATTGTCGGGTTTCATGATGAGTAGAGGAAGTTCCAACACTTTGGATTTGGTCAGAGGGAAACTCAGCAGCTGGAGGCATATCTTCATCAGAATCTTCATTAGCATCACCTTGATTAGGAACGTCATCTTTGTGAACATAAATATCATTGACACGCACCATTTGGAGTTGAATCAATGTGTTGTCCAGCATGCGGTTCAAGTTATTTGTTCTAACTGCTTGTTCACCTTCAACATTCACTCCTTTATATTCAAGAATACGAGAGACAAGTAAAGCATATGGAATTTTGAATGTGGGATGACGTTTTGCTTTTAACATGGTCATTGTGACAAGAACACCCCAATCTAAAGGTTCATTATTCATTATGGCATGAATAATTTTAAGATCAATTGAAGAACATTGGGCATGATTTGTAGCTCGAGGACATAGGATCCAAACAATTAGATGGAGAATCATGCGTTCCTCCTTCTTTAAAGGACCAGCATGAAGGAGACGCCCAATCTCCATGGAGGGATTTCTTAGAAAAGAACGGTAAGCTAAGAACCTGTCAAAATCATCTAGCTCACCATAAATGTTAATAGCATTTTCTCTAATTGGAAAGTGAGCGACGTTTTCCCGAACATCATCGTCAAGAATAATTGTGACGCCTTTTACTCTAGAGGTAGCAATTTGATCTCTAAATTTAAATATAGAATAAAATACCCTAACCAAGTCCGGATAATAAGTACCTTGCATTTGGATGAAGGGAAGAACTCCTTGAATTTCAAGAAGGTTGGGAAAATTGAATCCCCTATTGATGAATTGCTCACCAATAAGAAACTTGGGAGAAATAATAGCCCTTTCCTTCCAGTAGGTCAGAAATTCTTGTTGGCCATCTGTATCAAAAATCCATCCTTCTACAGAATTAGGACGGGGTCGAGATGAGGGTGCAGATCTTCTTCTAGTAGGGATCTTAGCACGAGAAGATGAGGCCATTGAAAGATTAGAGGAATAATAAGAAGATTTAGAAAGCTAAGTGTAGTGAGAAGAGGGCAAGGTAGCTAGAATAAGGCAAGATAACTTGATTTCAAGAGATAGAAGTGAGTAGAAGTAAAATGAAGGTCCCTATTTATAACCAAGCATCTCCAACGTTCATATGGAAGGGAATAATGGTCAAAATATCCGTTGACAACGGCTAGGAAGCAAACTTGGTCAGATTTAATCGATTAAAATTCAAATTAATCGATTAAATCACTTCCAGACCCATTTAATCGATTATTTTGGGTTGTTAATCGATTATTACTGGTTTTAATCGATTAATGGACGAATTAATCGATTATTCCAGAGAGGAATACCCTGTTTTAAGTGTTTTGGATGCAAATAATTTATTATTACTCCAATTAATCGATTATTCCAGAGAGGAATGCCCTGTTTTGAATGTTTTAACACATGATAACCTATGAACATCCTACAAAATGAATTATAACATTACAACCATCCAAAAACAGTCAAATTAAGCAGAATTTAAGCTATTTCTAATATCCCTAAGTCTCTTCTAAGATCATAGAATCTATCCTTGGGTAGAGGCTTAGTAAAAATATCTGCTAATTGACGTTTGGTATCTACATACTCTATTTTACAGTTTCCTTTGCTGATATGATCTCTCAAAAAGTGATGTCTTATTTCTATATGTATAGTCCTAGAGTGCATTACTAGATTCTTAGTAAGATTTATTGCACTCGTATTATCACACATCAACGGAATGTCATTTAAAAAGATACTATAATCTTCTAACTATTGTTTCATCCACAGAATTTGAGCACAACAACTACCAGTTGCAATATATTCAGCTTCAGTGGTAGATAAAGCAACACATGCCTGTTTCTTAGAATGCCAAGATATTAAGGATGAACCTAACAAATGACATGTCCCACTAGTACTTTTCCTATCAATTTTACATCCACCATAATCAGCATCAGAATATCCTATTAAACTCATACAAGCATCAGACAGATACCACAAACCAAAACCAGTAGTTCCTTTTAAGTATTTTAAAATATGTTTCACTGCAATTAGATGAGATTCTTTAGGACAAGCCTGAAATCTAGCACACACACAGACATAATGCATAATATCAGGTCTACTTGCAGTTAAGTATAACAGTGATCCTATCATACCTCTATACATAGTTTGATTAACTTCCAAACCTGATTCATCCTTGTCTAGATAGCATGAAGTTCCCATGGGTGTGTTAGCTTCCTTTGAGGTGTCCATTCCAAACTTTTTAAGGATCTCTTTGCAGTATTTGGTTTGAGAGATGAAAATGCCATCTTTAAGTTGCTTGATTTGTAGTCCAAGGAAGAATGTCAATTCTCCCATCATAGACATTTCAAACTCTCCCTGCATTTTCTTAGCAAATTCTACACATAACGAATTATCAGTTGATCCAAAAATAATATCATCAACATACACTTGGACCAATAAGATATGTTCTTTAACTTTCTTTATAAACAGTGTAGAATCAATTTTTCCTCTAGAAAAATCATTTGATGTTAGGAAACTACTTAACCTTTCATACCAAGATCTAGGAGCTTGTTTCAACCAGTATAAAGCTTTCTTTAATTTAAAAACATGATTAGGAAAACTAAAATCCTCAAAACTAGGGGGTTGCTCCACATAAACTTCTTCTTTAATAAAACCATTCAAAAATGCACTTTTAACATCCATTTGATATAGTTTAAATTTCATTAAAGATGCATAGGCAAGAAGTAGGCGTATAGCCTCTAACCTGGCAACAGGAGCATAAGTTTCATCATAATTTATACCTTCCTCCTGACAATAGCCTTTGGCAACAAGTCTAGCTTTATTCTTTGTTATGTTCCCATCTTCATCAAGCTTATTTCTAAATACCCATTTTGTTCCAATAACTTGATGTGATTCTTCCCTTGGGATTAATTCCCAGACTTGATTCCTTTCAAATTGGTTAAGTTCTTCTTGCATAGTTATGCACCATTGTTCATCTTTAAGTGCTTCCTCCACATTTTTGGGTTCTATCTGTGACACAAAAGCTACAGACATACAAAAATTAGTCATATTTCTAGTTCTTACCCCTTTTGAGATATCACCTATGATATTGTCCATTGAGAGTCCTCTAGGTGATTGCCATTCTTTTGCTAATTCCGGTGTTTGAGAAGGCTCATTTTCTTCCAAATATAATTCATCAAGAGCTTCTCTTATATACTCATTGTAGACCCCTAATTTTGCCCGGGCCTCTCAAAATAAAGGCTAGAGGAACGTCGCCCAAAAAAGGAGTGCATCCGGCTTCCCAAAACTGAGGAAACCTCCCGCAACAAACACAGAGATCACTCATTCACACGATAAAAGCCAAAAGAGACTTCCTACACAAAGACAAAGCTCGCCCGGCATCTTAATGAAGGCCAAGAAGACTTCCTATATGAAGATAAAGCTTCAACGGACACACATCGGCATCAATCTACGCCGAAAACAGCAAGGAAAGCTTCCGGGGTCCCAAAAGCGCGAAGCGGCCGGAACGAGGTTGAGACGGCCGTCCCAAAGTGGGACGGCCGTCCCAACCCTCCGGGTTCAAGTGGGACGCGCGTCCCAAAGTTGGGACGGCCGTCCCAACCCCGGTTTAAGTGGGACGGCCGTCCGGCCTTCCTGGGGGTCCCGCTCTGTGTAAAAATGCCATTTGGGACGGCCGTCCCGGTCCGGACGGCCGTCCCACCCGGATGGCCGTCCCAAAGTGCGCCAGCTGCGAAAAACTATAAATAGGAGGCTCATTTGTCACTTTTTTGACACACTTCGGACACCCCAGTCACCACAGACACTCCAGAGAGCTCCGAAACACTTTAGAGCACTCGTCTACTTCTCTCCCTCTCTCAAATGATCTTTCAGATTGCCTTAAATAGGTAACAATCGGTTAAGGAATTAGATTCAGGCATTTGATTCTTCTTTAAATTTTTAAGAGAGTCGTTCTTGTATTGGTGAGGAGAGTCTTGTGTAGAAAGAGGGGTTGCCAAAACGCATCCTCACGGTTCGAGATTCTCAATATAAAGCTTGCTACGGAGGTTCTTTTCAATTCCCTTCTCTTTTATTGCTTTATTTATTGTTTTATTTTATTTATTGCGTCATATAGAATAAAATCATGTAGATAGTCATTTTAATATTCCTTCTATTGCTTTATTTAGTTTTATTTAAAATTATGTAAATAGCTATTTCAATATTATGCAATAAAATAGGGTAATCGCGTAATTTCTCAAAGTCTTTTCTTTAAATGAATTAATCTGTCATAGGGAACCCGAAAGGGGCGTTGTGGGGTGCTAATACCTTCCCCACACGTAACTAACTCCCTTACCCAACTACTGGTTATAATGGCCAAGTGCGGTTTTTCTTAAAATCAATATTTTTCCCTTTTCCAATGTTTATGGTTAAAACATTGGTGGCGACTCCATAAGAACCCTTTTTCGAAAACCTTTTAAAACAAATACGCGAGTCTAAACCATCTTTCGCGGCCGCTCGCATTAACGTCTCAAAGACGTTCCCTCCCGGGACGTCGGAAAGGGACGGCGGCGGCAGATGGCGACTCCACTGGGGAAGCTAGAGAGTTGATCCCATTTAGTGACGAGATAAATTCAAACTAAGTGAAGATTTGAAATTACGCCTTTACCCTTACGTATGTTTTTATTGTATGGCTTTATATAAGCTTCTTGTATGATTATTTACGCAATTGTTTGAAATATAAATTGCACACAAAAACCCTTGCACACAACGGTCCCTCTATGCCGGGGGCAAGAGTGAATATCTATAGGGAGTGGGTGGCGAGATACGATCGGTTAGTTGGCACACGGGGCTACTACGGTTGTCGGAAAACCACCAACTCAAGGTGATAACTCTCTTCTTTTGGTCTAAGGATGTCGACACGGAGTTCAGTGCATGACCAGAGGATTGAAAGTTGAGAGGTCCCTATAATGGGGGCACCTTGGGGACCTTTGGCCTGGTGAGAACGGTTAGAACCACCTAAACCAAACACGTTTACTGCAGGAAAATCCTACCTCGTGATTAAATAAGCGTGGCTCCGCTCGCGGATGTATGAATTGTGTGTGCATGCGTTTGCTTGCATTTGTATTGATGCATTAGCATAGGGTAATCATACAACAAACAAAAAAGTGAAAAACCCTAAAAATCATAAAAAAAATATAAAAACAAATTAAAGCCATAAACATACCTTTTATAATAAAAAAAATTCTTGGCAAAGTCGTATCATTCATCATTCAATAAGTGGTAAAACCAAGAGAGAAAACCAATGCATTAAGAAAAGTATGCACAAACATCATCATAATAAAATCTCTCATACATAAACACATTCATCCTAGGGCATATTTATTCCACGCTAATCATTTAAAATAAAAAGTTATAATAAGAATCATTAAAATCATTTAGAAGGTGGCTGGTCTTCAGCGAGTCCTCACTCGTGCTCAAAAGGCTAGAAAGATGGAACAACTAGAAGAACAAAACCGAAAGCTCACAGCTGAGCTTATTACAGCTGAAAGAGCAAATGACTCAAATGTTAGAAATGATGCATCAACGAGAATCTCCATCAAGAGGGTCCTCGGAATGGACAAGCCTCTCACCACGAAGAAGAAGAGGAACCTCGGAATGAGCATGATCAATCCGGTACAAGAGCGGTACATATTCATGCTCCGAAGTATCAAAACAACAAATCAACTGCTCTTGAAGAAAGGCTGAGAGCCATGGAAGGTCATAACTTTGATATAAAAGAGGCGAGCTGATATGTGTCTCGTCAAAAATATCCAATTCCCTAACAAGTTCAAAACTCAGGAGTTCCCAAAATACATGGGAACGACACGCTCGAAAGCCATCTTACAATGTCTTGCAGTAAGATGGCTGCACATCTTGATAATGAAAAACTCTGATCCATTGCTTTCAGGAAAGCACTGGTTGAATCGGCTTTAAATTGGTATATGCAACTAGAAGGGGGCAAATCCAAACACTGGAGACATTTGGCGAGATGCATTTCTTCGTCGTTATAAATACAATATTGATCGACCCCTGAAAGAAGCGGATCTACAATTATTAAGCAAGAAAAGCAGCCGAATCCTTCAAAGCATATGCCCAAAGATGGAGAGAATTGGCGACCACAAGTGGAACCTCCTCTATCCGACAAGGAAACTACATCCATGTTCATCAATTCTCTGGCTGGTCCTTATTACGACAAGATGATAGGAAATACATCAACTCTCTTTGCGAGATATAGTCATCATAGGAGAAAGAGTGGAGCAAGGTTTGAAGAGTGGAAGAATTGTACAACAAACTTCCTCCAATTCCTCTACTCAAACTTTTAAAAAGAATTTTGGAAAGAAAAAGGAAGGGGACGTGAATGCAATTAATATTGCCATTCCTTCGCCTCCTCGCAACAAACCAAGCCACGCGAGACAAGAGAGGAAATTCACTTCCATACCTACCTCCTACGGAAGCACTGTTGATAAAATTGTTGGATGCTAAACTCCTTGTGCGAATTCCTCCCAAGAAGATGGAGCCACCCTATCCGAGAATGGTATAAGCCAAATGAAAAATGCAATTATCATTCGGACGCTCCAGGACATTCGGTAGATAATTGCATAGCTTTGAAGCATAAGGTCCAAGATTTAATAGATGCGGGATGGATTACCTTTGACGCATCTACTCCAAAGGTGGACGACCAGCCCTTATCAAAGCCCGAATAAAAGACGGGATAAGGAAGACCAGCAGATTAGGGCTCATCATTTTTACCATCTTTTGCAATAAAAAAAATATAAAAAAAATATATCAAAAAACTTCAGATGTATTTCCAGTGATCTCTGCCCATGATCACGAGATTTTTGGTTAATAAGGGCTTTGTAAATATTTTCTTCTATCAATACAATAAGGCATTTTTTTTATATCCATATTCTCTTTCATTCTTTTCTCTCTCATACATCTCATAAAGAAATCTAAAACAAAGCATAACCCATACGAGTCATGTACGTGATTGAAAACTCCTTGGAAGATCTGAAAGCTGAAGGCGAATGGATTGAGTCGGAGCAGTGAGGAGGGGACCATTTCCCAGGACATGCAAAGACTGCTAGAAAAAGAAGCGCAATCAATACAGCCCCATCGAGGAGAAAGCGAGGTTATCAATTTGGGACAAGAAGATAATAAGAAAGAAGTAAATATTGGAACCCAAATTGACGATGATGTCGAGAGAAAAACTAATACAATTGCTAAGAGAATATATGGAGCGTGTTTGCGTGGTCCTACCATGATATGCCTGGAATCG
Organism: Sphenostylis stenocarpa; assembly: GCA_963425845.1. Classification (NCBI taxonomy): domain Eukaryota; kingdom Viridiplantae; phylum Streptophyta; class Magnoliopsida; order Fabales; family Fabaceae; genus Sphenostylis; species Sphenostylis stenocarpa. The sequence goes on along the minus strand of OY731400.1, from coordinate 26,713,067 downwards.
ATAAAAGTATAGTGGAGCATCGATTACCATTAAAAGAGGGATTTCGGCCAGTTAAGCAGAAACTTCGGAAGAGTAAAACCAGAATGGTCCTTAAAAATTAAAGAAGAAGTAGAAAAACGGTTGGATGCCAATTTCCTGATCGTTTCAAAATACCACGAATGGTTGGCAAATATCGTGCCGGTCGTAAAGAAAAATGGAAAAATCGAGTATGCGTAGATTATCGGGACCTAAGCCGTGCAAGTCCAAAAGATGATTTTCCCTTACCACATATTGATATGCTCGTAGATCACCTTGCTACAAATACTCTTTATTCTTTCATGGATGGATATGCGGGGTATAATCAAATCAAATTGGTACGTCGAAGGCAGAGAAAAAACTTCCTTCATTACACCATGGGGAACATTTTGTTATAGAGTAATGCCTTTTGGACTTAAGAATGCGGGGGCAACCTATCAAAGGGCTATGGTTACACTATTTCACGATATGATCCACAAAGAAATAGAAGTATACGTGGATGATATGATCGTCAAGTCCAAAAATGAAACAGATCACCTCCTACACTTAAAGAAACTATTCAATCGGCTTCGAAAATACAGATTAAGCTTAATCGGCTAAATGCACATTCGGAGTACGATCAGGAAAACTCCTTGGGTTTATCGTCGGTAAAAAAGGAATCGAGGTGGACCACGATAAGACAAAGGCAATCATAGAAATGCCCCCACCAAAAACAGAAAAAGAAGTCGAGAGGGTTCTTAGGCAGAATAAACTACATCGCACGGTTCATTGCGCAATTAACGAGATAAATGTACGCCCATCTTCAAGTTATTGCGTAAAAACCAATCGACGATCTGGAACTATGAATGCCAACAAGCCTTCGAAAAGATCAAAATATGCCTAACTAATCCTCCGATCCTGATACCACCTGTGGAAGGGAGACCCCTAATTCTTTACCTATCGGTACTCGATGAATCCATGGGATGTGTACTCGGTCAACAAGATGATACCGGAAAGAAAGAACAAGCCATATATTACCTCGAGTAAAAAATTTCTAAATTATGAGACCCGCTATACACCACTCGAAAAGACATGTTGTGCATTGGTATGGGCAACTCAACGCCTCAGACAATATATGGTCGGGCATACAACTTGGTTAATTTCCAAAATGGACCCAATCAAATACTTGTTTGAAAAACCCATCTTGGCCAGGGAGGATAGCTAGATGGCAAGTACTCCTCTCGAGAATTTGATATTATTCATGTCACTCGAGAAAGCCATCAAAGGCGAGTCCTTTGGCGAGACTACTGGCACATGGGCCAACGGACGAATATCAATCCCTCCAAGATGATTTTCCGAGATGAGCATATAATGCATATCCAACATGAAGAGCTTAAAAATGACGAATGGATCATGTTTTTCGATGGAGCTTCAAATTCTTCGGGACATGGGATCGGAGCTGTTTTAATATCACACGAAAAGAAGCATATCCAGATAACTGACTAGATTAACCTTTAGTTGTACAAATAATATGGCGGAATATGAAGCACATGTGCTCTAGGTATTCAAGCGGCCTTGGATCACGGGGTAACCAAACTCAAAGTATTCGGTGACTCATCCCTTGTTATTTACCGGCTCAAGGGTGAATGGGAAACTAGAAACTCCAAATTAATCCCTATCCGGAGCATATCAGTAAGATGACTTCACGAGATGGAAAACATTAGCTTCGAGTATATCCCTCGGGAGGATAACCAGATTGCGGATGCACTGGCAACATTATCATCCATGTTCGCACTAGGGCAAGAACATGAAATGCCCATCATCCAAGTCAAAAGGCACGACAAACAAGCCTTTTGTATGATGGTGGATAATGAAAAAGATAAAGCCCATTGGTATCGGGACATAAAGCGGTACTTGACAAAGGGTGAATACCCGAGAGGGAATCGGTGACAATGATAAAAGGACTATTCGGAAAAGGGCTATAGGATTTATGTTGATAGGAGAAACCCTCTATAAAAAGAATTGTGATTCTACTTTGTTAAGATGCGTCAATCCGAAGAAGCCCGAGATATTGATCAAAGAAATACACGAAGGAACCTTTGGGACTCATGCACCGGGGCATATCATGGCTAGGAAGATTCTCGGAGCGGGATACTTTTGGTCCACAATGGAAAAAGATTGTTATCGGTATGCTAAAAAATGTCACAAGTGTCAAATACACGCAGATAATGTACATGTTCCATCGATACCTCTCAACGTTATGGCTATCCCTTGGCCGTTCGCTATGTGGGGTATAGATGTCATCGGACCTATTGAGCCTAAGGCGTCCAATGGTCACTAGATTCATTTTGGTAGCCATTGATTATTTCACTAAATGGATAGAAGCGGCATCTTATGCACATGTGACTAGAAAAGCGAGTGGTCACCTTTATTAAGAAAAATATCATATGCCGATACGGCATTCCACATCGTCTTATTGCGATAACGGGACCAATCTGAATAACAAAATGATGGAAGAACTATGTTATGACTTCAAAATTCAACATCATAATTCTTCTCCTTATAGGCCTAAAATGAATGGCGCGATGGAAGCGACCAATAAAAACATCAAGAAGATTGTTCAAAAGATGGTTAAAACCTATAAAGATTGGCATGAAAAGTTACCTTTTGCTCTTCATGGATATCGAACGTCCGTACGAACCTCAACGGGAGCCACTCCATTTTCCCTTGTATATGGAATGGAGGCCGTATTGCCAATAGAGGTCGAAATACCTTCCTTGCGAATTATTATGGAAGCGAAATTAACGAAGCCGAATGGATTCAAAGTCGATACGATCAGCTAAACCTTATCGATGAAAAACGGCTGGATGCCATATGCGAGTGGACAAGCCTATCAAAAGAAAATAAAAAAGGCTTATGACAAAAAGGTCAGCCCTCATACTTATCAAGAAGGAGATTTAGTGATAAAGCTGCTCCCGGCCCGGAAGGATAAAATTGGAAAATGGGCGGCAAATTATGAAGGACCCTTTGTAGTCAAACGAGCTTTCTCGGGAGGGGCACTTATCCTCACTAATATGGATGGAGAGGAGTTTCGACACCCAATCAATTCGACGCGGTAAAGAAATATTATGCTTGAAGACATTGCTCATGACCCGTCGAGGAATGAAAACCCGCAAAGGGCATCCACTGGGCAAAAGATAGGGTCCATATCCCTCGCTAGGATACGTCCTAGGCAAAAAGAAGAGGTGTAAAAAAAAAAAAAAAAAAAAAAAAAAACTAAGAGCGATGGTTACTTTAGCGAAAGCCGAAAAGACGGCTAAAGTAGCGTTCTTCCAAAAGCGAGCGGCCCGCATAGTCTTCACTCCGAGCTCGGGCATCTCAGCTGAAGCAATTAGGAGAACCAGGGGCGAGATATCATGGACATGACTTGTTTAAGCCTATACGGTATAGCCAACCTTGACTACCCATTCTTCTAAATACCTTTCGTAATCCTTACAGTAAAAGAAATAAACTTTTGCTCATTTATCAATAAAATTCCCTTTTATTTCCTTTCTCTTGACCAAATATTATGGAAATGCCTCTTTATTGATAAATCATAAATATGCGCAAAGACTTTTAATCAAAGATCAAACATGCATCTAAAAAGGGAAGCATAACAAAAAAAAGAAAATAATAAAGGCACTGCTAGTACATTCTTAGGTAAAAACTAGGGTAGCACTGCTAGATCGGAAACCCAGAAAGAACGATCTAGGCAAAAGATAAGGCAAAAGCCCCTAAGATATTCTAGGCAAAAATTAAGGCAGCCCGCTAGATCGAAAACCAGTAAAAGGGCGGTCTAGGCAAAAGATAGGGCTAAAACCAAGAGATGGATAAAAAGAGGAGCCCATCCTCATGGTCATAAAGGAGGAGCCCATCGGCGTATTCGTAAGAAGCCAACGGGAGAAGGCCGGTTACTTTCTAAATGCATCAAAAATAAATAAACATTAGATTGCATTTAGGACATTCGCACACAAAGTAGTTGCATAATACGACTTTGTCAAAATCAAGAAAAATAATTTTTCAAATAAATAAAAATGCATATAAGGAGTCTAGCCTCCATACTTATAATTGAAAAACGGAAACGCCAAAATCCAGTCTCCATATGAAAATAAAAACCGCGATGGAAAAAGGCGAAATCTAAACCACTTTAGCAAAATAAGGAGCTTCGAAGAAAGCTGGCCCCAATCACCAACCTTCTACACCAACAAGAGGAGGTATCTCAATAGGAAAAAGCCAACGGAAAGGCTTAATTATCCCGAGAGAATCCTTGCCTACTCCGGAGGCAAAACAAAAAATACTTCCGACTCAACATCACCGCATGAGTCGTCGACCATTCCAAATAAGGAGCTTCAAAGAAAATAGCTCTAATCAACACCTTCCATCCAAGAAAGAAGGAAAACCATCAAAAAGAAAATGACCAACGGAAAGGCTTAATTATCCCCAAGCGGATCCTCGCCTACTCCGGAGGCAAAACAAAAAGATTACCTCACGACTCGAAGACATCGCCGCAAGAGTCCTTAAGCACACTCATACAAGAGTATCAGCTTCAAAGAAGAACAAGGACTACATAAGAGTCTATCAAAGAAAAAGCGAGTCAAAATCCCCCACATCAGCTGGGGGCAACAAAAAGAAAGAAGAGAAGAGCCTTTCACCCTCTAACAAAGGCTACGACATGAAAGAGCCGAAAGAAATTTCCGTCCACGGGAAGCCAATAAAATTCCCCTCGGTGGATCGCCAAAAGAAAAATTTTTCCCCGATAAGCCTATCCGCAAAAGCAAATTACAAATCCACGGGAGTTAAGCACCCAATATGAATATCCCCAGGAAGGTACAAAACCTTCACTCCCAAGAATGCCTATGCTTACTCGGAAACAAGCAAAGAGCTGATATCCCCAAGAAGCGGGAAATCAACCTATAAGAGGTAATACAAGCACAAAGCTTTCAAAAAACATCTACCTACTCGGAGGTATTATCAAGAACGAGATATCCTCAAGAAGAACATCGGCCTATCCGAGAGGAAAGCCTTCGTCGCTATTGAAGCACTCGCCTAATCAAGAGGCACTAACGAATCCCGAGTAAATTCCCGCCTAATCAAGAGGCACAACAAATTCCCCAAATGGATCTCAGCCTAATCAAGAGGCACAATCAAGAAGAAAAACCAAAAACATCAAAAATCCCCGGTAAAGCCGGATGACGACTAACGAGCAAAGTCAAAAACAAATATTCCCTACGGAATGGGCGCATGAACGAGAAAAAATAAGCGCCAACACATCTCCAAAAACGAGATAATCACGGGATTAACTACCAAAAAGTGCATTCTAAGAACCTTGCGGAACGGGGTTCGGACCGGGTGGGGGTAGGTACCCATCGGAACCTTGCGGAGCGGGGTTCGGACCGGGTGGGGTAAGTACCCATCGGAATCTTGCGAGCGGGATTCGGACCAGGTGGGGGTAGGTACCCATCGGAACCTTGCGGAACGGGGTTCGGACCGGGTGGGGGTAGGTACCCATCGGAACCTTGCGGAACGGGGTTCGGACCGAGGTGGGGGTAAGTACCCATCGGAATCTTGCGGAACGGGATTCGGACCGGGTGGGGGTAGGTACCCATCGGAACCTTGCGGAACGGGGTTCGGACCGGGTGGGGGTAAGTACCCATCGGAATCTTGCGAACGGGATTCGGACCGGGTGGGGGTAGGTACCCATCGGAATCTTGCGGAACGAGATTCGGACCGGGTGGGGGTAGGTACCCATCGGAACCTTGCGGAACGGGGTTCGGACCGGGTGGGGGTAAGTACCCATCGGAATCTTGCAGAACGGGATTCGGACCGGGTGGGGGTAAGTACCCATCGGAATCTTGCGAACGGGATTCGGACCAGGTGGGGGTAGGTACCCATCGAGACCTTGCGGAACGGGGTTCGGACCGGGTGGGGGTAAGTACCCATCGGAATCTTGCAGAACGGGATTCGGACCAGGTGGGGGTAGGTACCCATCAGAACCTTGCGAAGCGGGATTCGGACAGGTGGGGGTAGGTACCCATCGGAATCTTGCGAACGAGATTCGGACCGGGTGGGGGTAGGTACCCATCGGAACCTTGCGGAGCGGGGTTCGGACCGGGTGGGGGTAAGTACCCATCGAATCTTGCGAACGGGATTCGGACCAGGTGGGGGTAAGTACCCATCGGAATCTTGCGGAACGGGATTCGGACCGGGTGGGGGTAGGTACCCATCGGAACCTTGCGGAACGGGGTTCGGACCAGGTGGGGGTAAGTACCCATCGGAATCTTGCGAACGGGATTCGGACCGGGTGGGGGTAGGTACCCATCGAGAATCTTGCGGAACGAGATTCGGACCAGGTGGGGGTAGGTACCCATCAGAACCTTGCGGAGCGGGGTTCGGACCGGGTGGGGGTAAGTACCCATCGGAATCTTGCGGAACGGGATTCGGACCAGGTGGGGGTAAGTACCCATCGGAACCTTGCGAGAACGGGGTTCGGACCGGGTGGGGGTAGGTACCCATCGGAACCTTGCGGAACGGGGTTCGGACCAGGTGGGGGTAGGTACCCATCGGAACCTTGCGGAACGGGGTTCGGACCGGGTGGGGGTAAGTACCCATCGGAATCTTGCGGAACGGGATTCGGACCGAGGTGGGGGTAAGTACCCATCGGAATCTTGCAGAACGGGATTCGGACCGGGTGGGGGTAGGTACCCATCGAGAACCTTGCGGAACGGGGTTCGGACCGGGTGGGGGTAAGTACCCATCGGAATCTTGCGAACGGGATTCGGACCGGGTGGGGGTAGGTACCCATCGGAATCTTGCGGAACGAGATTCGGACCAGGTGGGGGTAGGTACCCATCGAACCTTGCGAGAACGGGGTTCGGACCGGGTGGGGGTAAGTACCCATCGGAATCTTGCGAACGAGATTCGGACCAGGTGGGGGTAGGTACCCATCGGAATCTTGCGGAACGGGATTCGGACCGAGGTGGGGGTAAGTACCCATCGGAATCTTGCGAACGGGATTCGGACCGGGTGGGGGTAAGTACCCATCGGAATCTTGCGAGAACGGGATTCGGACCGGGTGGGGGTAAGTACCCATCAGAATCTTGCGGAACGGGATTCGGACCAGGTGGGGGTAAGTACTCATCAAAACTTTGCAGAAGGCATTAGGTGGAGTAAAAATACTCACCTAGAGCATTTCAAAGATGGGTTGCAAAGACCTTACTTCTATTAGGGGTTAGTTCAATGTTGAGCACCTCGGAAGTAAGTACCCACAAGAGTCTAACAAAATGTAAATTCATACCGGGTGAGGGTAGGTACTCACCAAAACCTTGCAGAACAAGGTTCATACCTAGTGGGGGTAGGTACCCACAAAAGTCTAATAAAATACGAGACTCATACAGGGTGAGGGTAAGTACTCACCGAGCTTTATAAAAGGAGGCTCAAACCGAGATAGGGGTTGGTACCTATCAAAATATTTATCATCCGGAAGGAGCCGCAAAGGAGCGACATCAGAAGGATAGCAGGACAAAAGGGTTAACTCCTTCCCCTACCAACTAATTTTGTCGGCATATTAAAGCCGAGCGAATTAGTTAGAGCGGCGAAGGGGGGCAGCTGTAGACCCCTAATTTTGCCGGGCCTCTCAAAATAAAGGCTAGAGGAACGTCGCCCAAAAAGGAGTGCATCAGGCTTCCCAAAGCGAGGAAACCTCCCGCAACAAACACGAGAGATCACTCATTCACACGATAAAAGCCAAAAGAGACTTCCTACACAAAGACAAAGCTCGCCGGCATCTTAATGAAGGCCAAGAAGACTTCCTATATGAAGATAAAGCTTCAACGGACACACATCGGCATCAATCTACGCCGAAAACAGCAAGGAAAGCTTCCGGGGTCCCAAAGCGCGAAGCGCGGAAGCGAGGTTGAGACGGCCGTCCCAAAGTGGGACGGCCGTCCCAGCCCTCCGAGGTTCAAGTGGGACGCGCGTCCCAAAGTTGGGACGGCCGTCCCAACCCCGGTTTAAGTGGGACGGCCGTCCCGGCCTTCCTGGGGGTCCCGCTACGTGTAAAAATGCCATTTGGGACGGCCGTCCCGAGTCCAGGACGGCCGTCCCACCCGGATGGCCGTCCCAAAGTGCGCCGACTGCGAAAAACTATAAATAGGAGGCTCATTTGTCACTTTTTTGACACACTTCGGACACCCGGTCACCACGAGACACTCCGAGAGCTGCGAAACACTTTAGAGCACTCGTCTACTTCTCTCCCTCTCTCAAATGATCTTTCAGATTGCCTTAAATAGGTAACAATCGGTTAAGGAATTAGATTCGGCATTTGATTCTTCTTTAAATTTTTAAGAGAGTCGTTCTTGTATTGGTGAGGAGAGTCTTGTGTAGAAAGAGGGGTTGCCAAAACGCATCCTCACGGTTCGAGATTCTCAATATAAAGCTTGCTACGGAGGTTCTTTTCAATTCCCTTCTCTTTTATTGCTTTATTTATTGTTTTATTTTATTTATTGCGTCATATAGAATAAAATCATGTAGATAGTCATTTTAATATTCCTTCTATTGCTTTATTTAGTTTTATTTAAAATTATGTAAATAGCTATTTCAATATTATGCAATAAAATAGGGTAATCGCGTAATTTCTCAAAGTCTTTTCTTTAAATGAATTAATCTGTCATAGGGAACCCGAAAGGGGCGTTGTGGGGTGCTAATACCTTCCCCACACGTAACTAACTCCCTTACCCAACTCTGGTTATAATGGCCAAGTGCGGTTTTTCTTAAAATCAATATTTTTCCCTTTTCCAATGTTTATGGTTAAAACATTGGTGGCGACTCCATAAGAACCCTTTTTCGAAAACCTTTTAAAACAAATACGCGAGTCTAAACCATCTTTCCGCGACCGCTCGCATTAACGTCTCAAAGACGTTCCCTCCCCGGGACGTCGGAAAGGGACGGCGGCGACACTCATCACCACCTGCAATTTCTTTATTTGACTCAAGAGGATTTCCCCCAAGGTCTACAATCTCATCAAAAGTAACATGAATAAATTCTTCTATATTTAAAGTTCTTCTATTAAACACCCTGTAAGCCTTACTAGTTAATGAATAACCTAAGAAAATGCCCTCATCGGCTTTAGAGTCAAATTTTCCTAAGTTGTCCTTACCATTATTCAACACAAAGCACTTACAACCAAAAATTTTCAAATGAGCAACATTAGGTTTTCTACCATTAAACAATTCATATGGAGTAGATTTAATACTTGGCCTAATGAGCATCCTATTCAAAACATACTAAATGATCAATTTTCTTTCAATAAATACGAGAGACAAACAATTCATTTAACTATAGGAACCCAAATATATTTTCCTTTAGGAACACCAAAATGCTTAATTTTACATCTATTTGAAGTATGACCATGTTTCATACAATAAAAGCATGCATTAGATGTAGTTTTTGAAATTGATACATTTCTAACTTTTGACATTTTATTTCCTTTCTCAACCCATACTCTTTTCTTTTTAGTTTTAGACTTTTTCATAGAAACTTGATGATTTACACTATTTTGAGCAAAAACAGTTTTATCCTTCTTAAGATCACTTATTTCCATTTCGGCCTTATCAAGTAGATGATTAAGGATATCTATGTCATATTCATGCTTTTTACAAGTTTCACATGCTAAATTCTTATCCTCATCTAAACATACAATTTTCGTGTCTAATACCTCTTTTTCTTCTAAACATGTAATTTTCATTTTTAAAGAGTCAATTTCCTTTTCGGATCTACTTAAATTCTTCTTTACAACTTTATATTCATTTTTCAAGTTCTTAAAAGCACTAAACAATTCATTATAAGCATTTTGCAATTCATCACAGTTATTATCCTCATCACTAGAAGATGTGTCAGAATCACTTACCTCAAAATCGGATGATATGTTGTCATTTGCCATTAAGCAAATGTTTGCTTCTATTTCTGAGTCACTTGATTCCGAGCTTGAGTCACTATTGTCCCAAGCAATATAGGCTTTCTTCTTGAAGTGCTTTTTGCCTTTAACTTCATCGTTCTTCTTATTTGGACATTCGGTCTTTACATGTCCTGCTTCACCACAACCATAGCATTTTATATTTACGGAAGAATTTTCCCTTATCTTTCCTTTACCTTTGAAGGAATATCTTCCTTTTGCTTTCATGAATTTGGTGAACTTCTTTATCATAAGACTCAGCTCTTCTTCTTCATTTTCCGAGTCTTCTTCTTCTTCCTTTTTATTTTTACCTTTGGAAATTTTGGTTTTGAAGGCTAGATTCTTCTTTTGATATTGGCCTACTTCTTCGTTTAACCTTCCAAGCTCTAATTCATGTTCTCTAAGTTTTCCAAAGAGCCCCGCCATTGACATTGTGGAAAGATTTTGTGACTTCGAGACGAGCGTCACCTTAGGTTGCCACTTCCTATCCAAAGATTTCAAAATTTTAACATTTAATTCATCAACCTCAAATACTTTACCTAATCCGGTGAGATGGTTCACGATATGAGTGAAACGCTTTTGTACGTCAAAGATCGTTTCGTCTGGTTGCATCCGGAACATCTCGTATTCTTGGATTAGAGATTTTTTACGTACTCTCTTGACATCGTCAGTACCTTCGTGGGTCACTCTAAGCATTTCCCACATTTCCTGTGCACTTTTACAAACAGAAATTCTATAAAACTCGTCAAGGGTTAGAGCAGATGAAATAATATTTCTAGCCCTAACGTCAAATTGGCCTTTCCTATTTTCTTTTGCAGTCCATCTAGAAAAAGGTTTAAGAACGTCAACACCGTTCTCAGTAATTTTAGGAACAAATGGACCGTTTAAAATAGCATCCCAAACGCCTCTATCAACAAACTCTAAAAAGATTTGCATTCGTACCTTCCAGAAAGGATAATTTTGACCCGCAAAAAGTGGGGGTCTGTTGATAGACGCATCTTCGGCAAATGTTTGATTTTGTCCGGCCATTTTCGAAAATTTGAATGACTATCAAAGCAAGCTCTGATACCACTTGTTAGAATCACGCAGTAGAATGTTCGTGTGGTCGGACAAAAACCAAGAGGGGGGGTGAAATGGTTTCTTAATAAAAATTAGGTTTTCAAAATTTTCCGCAAATTTTACCGATTAAAAAACTGTGTAAATGTAAATAGAGAAGAGAAGAGAATCTTACACAGGAGATTTATACTGGTTCGGATCAAAAGACCCTACGTCTAGTTGCTAATCACTCAAACAGAGGATTAACGCTGTCACTATAATCAAATTGTTACAATACAAATTACAATGGAAAAGATAAAGATAAGAAAACACCTCTCTTGAAATCCACAAGAGATGATGAACAGCTTTCCCTAGAGACAGCACAACACACAATCCACTAAGAACTCCACTTAGTGATTCTTATCGCTTCTAGCCCACACCAGGTTCCAAAAGCCCCCTTTCCTTGCAACAAACAGTTCTCTGGCACTCACAACACTTAACTTTTGTATGGAAAAGGTTGTTTTACTTTTTTGAGTGCCATAGAAGAGTTTAAGTAGAGAAATTAGGGTTTGGGAATTGGGATTTTCGGAATTAGGGTTCTTGGGAAAAGGGTTTTCGAAAATAGGTTTGATTTGAAGTTAAAAATCAAAATCTGACTGAAATAATCGATTAAAAGAAGTATTAATCGATTAAAACAGAGCCAAATATCAACAGAACCCAAACCTCTCTGTTTTAATCGATTAAAAGGTGATTTAATCGATTAAACCGCCTGATAATTGATTAAAATTTGGTTTAATCGATTAAACCAGTGAGTTGTTACAGAAAATGATTTTCTCACTGTTTTAATCGATTAAAGCCGAGCCTGGATGATAAATATTAGCTTTTTGAAGCTTCTAAGGTGCAGACTATGTACTGGCTATCTTAAACTCTAATATTATAGACTCAATCTAATTGAAATAGAGTTATTACAGTACAAAACAAGTCTTCAACACTCTAAGTCTTTGTGTTCTTGAATCATCATCAAAATCAACAATCTTCATGTCTATCAAGTGCAACACCAAGTCCTTGAATGTTCAACAAAAAGGCTGTGAAATTTTGAGGAATGGGGGCTCCTATTTATAGGGAACCGCACCAAGAAAAAGTGGACGACCATTTGGACTTAGTGGATGGTTGTCCATGGCAAAAAGTGGCCATGGACAACCGTCCAAGCTAGGTGGACGACCATCCATAGCCTTAAAGTTGGCATGGACGGTCGTCTGACTGTCCTGGACGACCATCTGCTGTCTCTAACAGATTTTCTGATTTTTATTGGCTCTAAAAACCCTTTCTATCTTAAATGGAACCTAGAAAAAGCTACTAGGGACTTAACAAAGTCTTGACCATCTTTGAAATGGGTTATCTCTAGCTTTATTTGGAAGTCGGGCAAGATTTGGGGTCTACAGCTGCCCCACTTCACCCGACCAATTGACTATGGGCTAACGTGCCATGAGGTTGATTGGCAGGTGGAGGAGTCAACCCTCTTGCCCGGTTGTCCTCTAGATGCTCCTCTTGTCATGGTGGCTGACCCTCGGGACTATGAATGTAGTCTGGTGTTGTCTTCAGGATGCTTCCTTACTGTGGAGGCTGATCCTTCGGACGAAATGTGTGAAGCTTCAGGATGCTCCTTCGGTGCGGTAGCTGACCCTTTGGCTGATGAAGATTTTTTCCTTGGGATGCTCCTTTGATGCGGCAGCTGATCCCTTAGGTGGTGAACTTCTTGTCTTCAGGATGCTCCCATGCTGCGGTAGCTGACCCTTAGGACAGTAGAGGCGGGTTGTATCTTCTGGATACCCTTTTGTAACAGGGCTAATCCTTCGGATGATGTACATCCCTCCTTCAAGATACTACTTTGCAGCGGAGCTGATCTGTCAGATGATGACGGCGGATTGTGTCTTTCGGATACTCCTTTGCGATGGAGATGATCCTCTGGACGATGTGTAAAACTATATCTTCTTATGCCACTTTTGTTGTGATGGTTGATCCTTCTGATAGAGAAGGTGGTGGCGGCTTATTGCTCTGGCTCATGTGCCAGCATTTGTCTTCAGGACACTCCCTTGCAACGGAGTTGGTCCTTCAGACGATGTATGTGGTGGCAACTTACTGCTCTAGCTCATGCGCCGACTCTATGGGGAGTGATTGTTCTTGACTCTTCTTGTGTAGTCATCCGATGTATTGACTTTCGGATATTCTTGGTAAATGCCTTTGAAGTAGGCAGGAATCAATTGGGGTTTGTTGATTTAGATGGTGCCTCTGAGTAGGCGAATTGCTTCCTCAAAAGTGAAGGCTTTGGGTTTGCGTTGTCTTGCCTCTGAGTAGGCTCATCCGATGGGGGATAGAGCCTTTCTGTTGGCTTCGTTTTGAATGTTGTCTTTTCCTTATTTGGTGGAAGTAGTCGGAGTTTATTTGGTTCCAGAAGCTCTTGATTAATTTCACCTTTTTCCGCGGTTTTATTCTTTTTTCTCGCGATTTTGAAATTTGGATTTTTTTGGAATGATGTGTGTGCCTTTTTATTTCCTAGTTTCTTTCATGCACTCTGGCTTTTGTAAAAAGGGAGAGGCAATTTGATAAAAACGTTAAATTTTTATTTATTTTGTGGGACCCAGAGTACAGCAGGAAATTTATTAAAGATCTCCGCTTTCTAGCTCTGAGCTGGATGTTGAGGATGATGCTGGCGAGGGAAGTCAGCGGAGTGCGCGACGCTGGAATTCATCTTGGCTTTGGATCATGTTGTTTAGGTTCTGGCCTATCTCATCCACCTTTTGTGAGGCCATCTACCCTATGGCTGAGACTTTCTTGCGCTCGCTCATAACCCCCCTGCCTTAGGGACATCTGATAGATCTGTTGGCGTAGGTACTGGAATTGTCTATCCATATCGGTCCTCTCATCGCCTATATGTCGATGTACACTGGTGAGGTCATCCTCGTATTGTGTCTGCTGTTGCTGGGATCCTAGAGGGATGGGCATCTCTTGTGACTCCAATGTGTCCATATCGTGAATGTCGATTGTCATAGTGAGAAGGGGGTTTAAGACCCAAGAGGTGCCCTGCCGGGTGAGCATGCTCATGTTGGCGAGTACCATACCATCTATGAGCTCTGGTTAGAGGGAGGCAGGGATGTCTTCTCCATCAGTGCATCCCCATATATTCGGCCAGAGGGGTGATAAGGGGGCCTATCATGATGGATCTTGTCGGGCCTCGGGTCCCAAAGTCTTTTAGAGCCTTCAAGAAAAATTAGTCGGGATTGCATCGGATTCCTTGATGCATGCAGTAGATGGCGAAAAGGTCCACCTGAGTGACCTTGCCTTGGCTTTCTTTTTGGCTGTGAAGGGTGCCCGCCAGTAATTTGTGACAAATGCGGAGAGGAGGGAGGAAGGCGGTCCCCTTAGGGTTGGCAGGAATGTGCCAGGAACCGGTAATCTCTTCCCATATTTGACTGGTGGTGAGGGTAGTTGGCCTTTCACAATATGCCCCCCTGTACTCTGCGGTTTGGATTTCTGCTGGCTGATGAAATCCCATGAGGACGTTGAACTCATCTAGGACGTTGGTCCGATAGGCCCCATTCATCTAGTATGTAACTTCTTGGACAGGAGGAACCCCAAGGATCATAGATGGTAGGTCTATGAGCGTAACAGAAGCGAGGAATTCCAACATGGTAGTGCGGTGAATGCGGGTAGGTGGATCTCTAAGCAGGAAGTCCCACCCTATGCCTTGGATGTATCTCTTTACATCCTGATCCCAACCAAACATGGTTAGGATCCTGAAGTCTAACCAGAGCATAGGGTGCCACGCATACTGGCTAATGTTGGCGAATCTATCTTGGTGCTGCTCCGTCAGCTGAGTGGGAATTTGAGGAGTGGGGATGCTCCTTATGGGTCCCTGGGAGCGTTTTCGACGTGTTGACGATTCCCCACGGTCCATTACTCAACCAAAAACACTCAAATATGGAAGGGAAAGTGAAGGAGGAAGAGGGAATACAAAAATGGAATTCCATGAGTCATTTTGGGCGCCTAAATTTATAGGCAAAAATTTGCAGGGGCAGACGACCGTCTAGTGTAGGTAGACGACCATCTACCCCCAACGACCACTGCTGGATGGTCATCTAGATGGGTTGGACGGCTGTCTGCCCCCAATGGCTACCCCTGGACGACTATCTGCTCTGAATGGACAGTCATCTAGTCCCAATGGCCAGTGGCAGACGGTCGTCTGGCCTAAGTGGACGATCGTCTGCTACCGCTTTTTTTTATGAAGAAAATAGGACCCTATTCATCATCATCTATGCATGTAATGTTTATGATATGCGTCCTATAATGTTATTCCAGTTAATATTTTTAGAAAAAGTAACTGATGTGTTCCTGATGATGAGGCTCTTCTAGTGTCACATTCAGCTGTACCATTTTTGCCGTTTCGGATTTGCCATAACCAAAGAATGATCGTGTCGAAGAGTTATTCGCCATACTAGTGTGTTTCTTCCTTTCTTTTGGAATTTCAATCCTCCTATTGATTACTATGTTTCCATATTGCCCAATTAATCACGAGAATATTGTAGTGATAAGGGTCAAGAGAAAAGAAGGAAGAGGATAATTAATTCAAAGATTTGTGTTTTAGAAGGGATTTTTATTTTCAAAACAATGGTATTTGTAAGCACAGCTAGCCAAGGTTAGTCAGACTGTTTACGCTTAGTTTAAACAAACGCTTGTTTGCGAGGTTAGGTCTTTAACTGATTGTTTTGTGACGCCTATTACAACTGATTGACTTCCCTAGACCACCCTTCGGGTTTTCAATCTAGGACGTTGTGTTTGGTCCTTACTTTTGTCTAGGTTTCCTTTTTTCTTTAGGAACTCTAACGGACTTTGTTTTGTGACCCTATCTTTTTCTTAGGCTACCCTTTATTATTGTTCGGGTTTCCTAGCGGGCTGACTTTAACTTTTGCGTAGCCCCCTTTATGGATTTCTTACCGGGTAAGTTGCCCTTCCTTTTTTGGCCTTCGGCTTCTACGGGCTTTTTCGTTTTCTTTTTTTGCACAACATTGGCGAACCACGACTTTATTATGACGAGGTAAAACCTTACTTGTGTTTCTAATCAATCAGTGATGGTTAATTTTTCTTTTTGATGATAGTTCACTCTTAATATTTACATGCCTTTTGGAAACGTTTGCTTAAACATGGTTATTAAGGAGGTATAGACATGAATAGCAAGAAAAGAAACAAACAGTAAGAAACACATTCTTTATGATTAAAAGGGGAATATGTGCCTTGAAAATGCTCGGGGGTCGGGCTTGCCCCAGGGAGTAATCTCTAATAGTCATTGGGTTTACATTCCTTTAAAAATTAGAAGAAGAACACCTAATGACTAAAGTTGCTCTTGACGCTTGTATCCCTCCGCTTCGGAAGATCTGATTCAGTGGGCGAAGGGGAGACTTTCCCTTTCTTCTTGTAGTTCGATCCTTTGTAGGGTCATACCCTAGGCCGTGCTTCAAAGGATTATCTTTGAAATTTGGTGGCTCCCTTATTCCTTGGAAATTTATACCGAGTCTGTGGCCTGGGCGGTACCCGTATTTTAACATCATATGTGCCACCTTCATATTGTTGGGAAGTTTTTCAACATTGGCGATTTCAAGCGCTTGAAAGGATGTTTCAAGGGCCTCTTCAGCTGCATCCACATAGGGTAGGGTAGACGGCTTGTTGATCAAGATGTCGTCTTTAGCTTAAATTGTGACCAGTTTGTCACCTACCACGAATTTGATTCTTTGGTGGAGCGTTGAAGGGATCGCTTTGGCGTCGTTAATCCAAGGTATGCCGAGGAGGCAACTATAAGCAGGAGTGATGTCCATCACATGGAAATCCACATTGAAGATAGTGGGACCTATTTGGATTGGCAGGTTGATCTCCCCCACTACTTCACGTCTTGATCCGTCGAAGGCTCGAACGATAGTGTTGCTTGGGCGCATATGGGCTCCTTGTATCGTCAATTTATCGAATGTGCACTTAGGCATGACGTTCAGGGATGACCCATTATCCACAAGGACTTTGGTGATGAGATATTCTCTACACTTGATGGATATGTGCAAAGGCTTGTTATGGCTTGACCCTCCAGGAGGGAGTTCTTCATCGGTGAAGGTAAGATGATCATTAGTTGTAATGTTGCCAATAATCCCTTCGAACTTGTCTTGGGATATGGTATGCGATACGTAGGCTTCGTTCAAGACCCTCAGCAATGCATTCTGGTATGGTTCCGAACTCATTATGAAAGATAACAAAGTTATCTTTGTGGGGGTGTGGTTGAGTTGGTCTATGATGGAGTACTCACTTTTCTTTATGAACTAGAGTAACTCATCAGCCTCCTCCTTGGATTCTTCTTTATTCTCTTCTTCAGTTTCTTTATTTTTTTCCCATATTTTTGGGGGCATCTTCCTGTGACTCCTTGGGAGAGTAGATTCGTCCGCTTCTGGTCATGCCCCCAATACCGGCTATACTAGAAATATCTTCGTTTATTGTGTATTTCCACGGTACAATTTTATTTGATTCATAGGGGAAAGGACGAGGCATAAATAATCGCAGTGGTGCCCTTGCCCCCTCTTTTTTATTGATTGTGATAACTAGTGGTTGAGGCTTATTGTCTTCTTTAGGTGGCTCAACTGTTGAGGAGAGACTGATGATGAGTGGTTTCCTCTCCATTCTTCTGATTTACGAAAACACATCAACTAACCTTTCCTTTTTATTATCTTATTAATTTTAAGCAAAAAGGGATATGTGAATGAATGTGAGATGAATGCAATGACAGTTGTAAAGATAAACAAAAGGTAATTTTATTCATCAAGGAAAAAGTGTACATTCTCCTAGACCATGCTACGAAGCACAATTTTGGCAAAAATGGAAAAGCCTAAAGAAACCCACAGGCGGGTTCTGATTCCTACGTAATTCCCCTTCGACTTCTCGTACATGATGAGTAAGTGCTTTAGACTTCCAATGGACTGCCTGGCTCATATCTTCACTGTATTTTTTAGCCTCCTTTATTTTTGCCTCTTGATGGATGACCAAGGCTTGTAAGTTATCGAGTTTCTCGACGGCTCGGTCTCTTTCTTGCAAAACTTGGCTGTATTGAGATAATCCGTCTCTCTCTTTGCATCGTAGCTCAGCCAAATTTCTGTTAAGTCTTTGGATGATTCCCACCTTCGTTGTGCTTCAGACCGAGTCCTTTCAAGATCTTGTTGCATCATCTTGGTTGTCTGTGCCTGCCTTGCATATTCGGCCTCAAGGTGTGCTAGTTTGGCTAT
This sequence comes from Sphenostylis stenocarpa, assembly GCA_963425845.1. Classification (NCBI taxonomy): domain Eukaryota; kingdom Viridiplantae; phylum Streptophyta; class Magnoliopsida; order Fabales; family Fabaceae; genus Sphenostylis; species Sphenostylis stenocarpa. Next base: position 26,694,740 of record OY731400.1, on the reverse strand, counting down.
CATTTCTTGGAGTCGATTATCCGAGTTTATTCTAGCAACTTTGGATGCTCGGATAACCTCCTCGTTGGAGTCAGCGCATTGGTCCTTGAGACGCTCTATCTCTTGGTCTTTCTTCTTGCACTGCCTTTGTAGACCATCAATGGTAAGGATAGACTCTTGTTCTTTCTCCTCAAGGGCCCTTAACTGGGCTCCCATGATTTCTATCCTTTTGGTCAAGGCATCGACTTGGGTTTGCAGTTCTCCATTTACTGATGGTGAGGCGAGTGGAGCGGGTGGTTGTGGCACCCTTCTATCTTTCCTCCAATCCTCATAGTCACTAGAAACAACTTCACAAGCCCTGCCAAGCTCTTCATCCCCTATGTAGACTAGTCTCTCCCATGCTCTTCGGATCGCGGGCGCATCCTTAAAGTTGTTGGAGTTATAGAAGAAACATAGTCCCCCGATTTCTTCCCGTGCTGGCACGATTTGGGTCCTCATAAGCTGCCTCATAGCTATCCTTGGGGAATAAGCTATGCAGCCCCTAAGGCCCAACAATGGTACATTCGGGTGATCTCCGCATCTGATGAGAATAGGACCAAGTCGGAACCAAGGACATGCCCAAGATATGTGATCTATGTTCTAGTGTTCCAACTCGTTCTTCCACTCCATGGCCTGACGATGGCGGAGAGGGATCTTTGCGAAACTCCTCAAAGGGTCGGGGAATGCTCCCATGTGACTTGAGGCATAGAAGTGAGTGATGCCCCAAACATATAGTAATGTAGTGTTATAAATGTAGGTTGAGATCAAGAGGGGGGGGTGAATTGATCTTTGAAAGATTTTCGTAAATTACAGATTATCTATTTCAAAGATTAAGATTTCATACCAGTTCTTGAATCACACACAGCAAGCAATAAAAAATAAATCCAGTGACAGAATTAAAGAAGAGAAAAGTTTAGAAAGATACAACCAAGGTTTATACTGGTTCACCCAATCCCAAGGCTACGTCCAGTATCCAGCCAAATTCTAGCTGGATTCCACTAGATTGAACGTTTTATAGATTACAACTTTAATCTCACACTCAATCTACCACAAGAACCACAATTCCAGTTCCTGCACCTAAACCTTCACCAAGAACCAAATTCTAGTTCTTGACCAACCCTGCAGCCAAATTCCAGCTACAGAAACCAGTGCCCACAATTCCAAGTACTAACAATACAGTAAAGAAAGTAAAGAAACAAATAGAAGAAACTTAGAACGCTCAAACCAGATTTATGCAGCTCTGCAGTATGTGTTTCTTCTCCAAAAGAATGCAATTTTGCCTCAAGAAAGAATTCTTATGAACTTCACAAACACTAGCGCGAATCTCTCTTGAAAGTAGTACTTTTGATTGCTTGATTGATTACTAAAAGATGTGTGTTAAAAGGTTCAAGCAATTCTGTTTATATAGAAGATTTTCAAAGCTGCTAGTTTAATTAATCTGTTAAAATAATCTTTTAATCTGTTAAAAGTCTTGTTTTAATATGTTAAAACTTCTTTTAATTTGTTAAAATGTTCTTGATTATTTTTCAGATTTGTTTTAACTGATACGACACCGTTTATATCAATTAAAACTCTTTGTAAAAAATCTTCCAAATTGTTTTAATCGATTGTTTCGTCTTTCAATCGATTAAAATACTGCAAAACATTCTTATAAACTTTTCTAAGTGATTTTAACTGATAACAATCTGTTTTTAATAGATTAAAACACTTTGAATAAAGTTCACTTAGTTATTTTAATCGATTGAAACGCATTTTAATCGATTATAATTCTGCCAAAAGATTTCATAAAACTTTCTAAGTTATTTTAACTGATAAAAACCTTGTTTTAATCGATTAAAACATTTTGTAAAAACCTCTTAGTTGTTTTAATCGATTATTTCGCATTTGTATCAATTAAAATACTGACAGAACAACTTTCAAAACACTTCAAGTTATTTCAATCGATTATTTCGAGTTTGTATCGATTAAAATTCTGCCAGAACACTTTTCAAAATATTCTAAGTCATTTTAATCGATTATATCAATTCTATATCAGTTAAAATACTGGCAGAAGGTTTTCAAAAATCCTTCTAATGAAAACAATCGATTATTTCGAAAACATATCAGTTAAAAACTTGTTGTAAAAGTGTTAAGAACATTTTAGTTGATAAAGCTTGTAAACTATTAGTTAAAATAGTTAATTAAAAACCTTTTAACAAAATACTTTTTTTTTATCCGTTTAAACGCTTTTTAGAGGCATTTGCAAAATCTTTTATATGAAGAAACCTCATGCCGCAGAGAGATAAAAATGATTATACCTAAGCAGAGATGCAGACTCACTAATCCCACTACTCTTTTATCTAAGTGACCTTTGACTGCCACAAAGTAGCCTTTGACTTCATTTTTTACTTCATCAAATCAACAAGATCTTTGCCAAAGTAATTCAATAAGATCTTCATCACTTTCAGTCTCCCCCTATTTGATGAAGACAAACACCTCTTTGAATAATAACTCTGCAGAAGAAGTCACTTGAATATATAGATTAGTGAGTATTAAAAAAAATAATCATTTTCCCATTTCTCCCCCTATATTGCTACTCCCCCTAAATAAAGAAAATCAAAGCAATTATTTCTCCCCCTTTTGACTTCATCAAAAAATAGGGAATAGAGGAACATAAAATGTATTAGTTTTTGAAAAATCAGTAAAAGATTTTGAACAAGATTCCTTACTCATGTAAAGACCAATCAAAGTTGATTCAAACTCATCTTCATTAACACGTTTGTAATGAATACAATTAACACGTGTAAAGATAAGGGAATCATGCTTTAGTAGCATGTTACAATAACAACCATTAACTAAAGCCTTTAATTTTTCTTTCCAGAGTAAAAATCGATTAAAAACATGACGAAATCGATTAAAATGATCTTGTTACTAGTTTTAATCGATTAAAATAACATTTTAATCGATTAAAACAGTGATGAATTTTAACAAATTAAAACATAAGTTGATTTAATTGATTAAATCGACATTTAATCGATTAAAACAATAGGAAAAATGTTGTATAAGTGTTTTTAATCGATTAAAAGCTTGGTTTTATCGATTAAAACAACCAGTTTTGAAAAACTAAGAAATGTTTGATGCATCTAAAATGCCTAATTCAGTGCGGATTTTGTAAAAATGATCACTAGGAAAATGTTTTAAGATAATATCAACTAGGTTGAGTAAGTTTTAACCAATAGAACCATCAAAATCAGAATAGTATCTTATCTAGCTGATTTAACTGATATAAGCTAGCTTTAGTTGATACAAACACATGACATACAGGTTTTAATCGATTAATACGCAAATTAATCGATTATTTTGATGCGAATTTCCTATGTAAGTGTTTCTTTTAATTTATTTAATCGATTGATTCTATTTTGTATCAGCTAAAATTATCAGAGAATTATGTTTGATTCTATCTAGGCTTTCTTAATTCAACTTAAAAACCTACATCATATTTAGCAACGTTAAAAAAAATTGTTCCTGGTTAACAACCAGTTAATATTACAGACCAGAAATGAAAATCAGCAGTGAAAGAAATATGCCATAAGAGAAAGATAGGAAGGGACCCTTTTTGTCCAAAAGAAAACTCAATCATCCCAATTCCCTTGGTTGAGCTGCATATCTTCCAGTTTGGTGTAAATATCAGCAATATGGTGTCCAAGGTTTGTGAATTGATTGTTTGTCTGCTGGAAATGTTGATAGGTCATTTGCATATGCTTCCCTTGGTTTTGCTGCATTGTGGCCATTTGAGAAAGCATGGACCTTTCAAATTGAGACAGAGGAGTCCCACGGTCAGGTTGCTCCATGTAGGGAATGATCTCCATATTCTCATATGAAGCTTGACCACTGGTGGATTCAGGAACCTCTGCAGCAGCTGGAGAGGAAGGAATTTGGCCTTGCTCATCTTCTTCTTCATCTTCTTCCTCATCTTCGGACATCCCAGCGTCCACTTTGGAAATCCATTCATCATCAATTTTGATATACCCCATTTTTCTCAAAGTGGAGTCATCAATCTCATTTGATGCTTTAGGAGTTTCTATGCTTTCTCCTGTAAGATCAACTTCAAAATATCTGAAGAAATTGTTAATCAACATAGCATACGGCAGTTTGTAATCCGCCAACCTTTTTGCCTTCAACATGTGATCTTTAATCACATAAACCCAATTTACCTGAATGTTATTAGAAATGCAGTACATGAGGGCAAGATCTCCCTCATTAAGTATAGCATGATTACTCCCTCTTGGAGTAAGCATCCATGCCACAATGAAAGCTAGCAGTCTATGTTCAAGTAAAAGTTTTCCAGCATTTAAAATTCTTACCGAATCATTTGGATCCTTAAGGCAAGACTTGAAAAATTGTATTTTTTTGAAGTCAGGTATTTCAGAAATGTTCCCCCTAGATACTTTGACACCACTATCTCTGAGGCCAGCAACTTGTTCCCACACAGAAGGAGTAATTTCCATATTGACTCCCTTTACCTGAGATCTGATTGTTGAACTATTTACTGTTAAGTTGGAGTAAAAGACCCGAACAAATCAGGTTGAATGTTCCCAGTAAACTCCATGAATGTTCTTAGTTTTTGACTTTTCAGTTTTCTTCTCAGACCAGTAAATCCTTCTTCATCAAGCCACTTGAATTTGATAAACTTTGGAATTACAATCTGCTTCGACTAAACTCGGTGATGAAGGTGTTCATTCTTCCAATATCACCATCAAACCATGCTTCCAAGTGACCACCAGGATTGGCGTGAGAGGAAGATTCTCCTTTATGTTTTTTCCTTGATTTTGATCTCCTAAGCATCTTGTTGTATAGTTTAGAGAGGGGATTTGAAACGTGAGTAAGAAAAATAGAGAAGGAATTTGAACCAGAAAATGGAGAATGAGAATAATGGACTTCAAGTGAGCAAAATGAAGATTCACGGATGTCAAATTTTGTGAATTGCAGTCCAATTTGACAAAACCTGCAAAAAACAGCTTTAATTGTACATGTCCCCTTGACTGAAGGCAGAGGCGCAGGTTTCTGGACAGTGGGTACATCAGCTAAATTGTTCTTGGAGAGAAGTTTGACTTGGTCAACAGATGCAATAAATGTATTATGCAGATTTTGATTAACACAAAAACTTGGATTTTTGACTCTGATTTGCTGACGAATTTTCAATTGGATGTTGTAAACATAATTTTCAGGAACAAATTAATCGATTAATCAACAAATTGACCTATTAATTTGATTTTTAATACTAGGTTTGAAAATGCAACAGTGAAATAATCGATTAATACATAAAAGAATCGATTAATTTTGTACTGGAAGAATTTAATATTGTGATAACAGAATTTTAATCGATTAAAACGAAAAACAATCGATTAAATTTGACCTTTTAGTGTTTTTAGCTAATATAAATCCTTTTTAATTGATTAAAATAGCTAGACTAAAATTCCTGAGAGTATTTTAATCGATTAATTCGTATTTTAATCGATTAAAACTACACGGACAACTTTTCTGGTATTCTCTGTAAGTAATTTTAATCGATTAAAACTGTTTTATATCAATTAAAACATTCAGTTTATGAAACCATAACCGAATTTGGTGTTTTGAATACCAAGGGACTTCCAGATTTTGTTCCTGCAAAACAGATTTAGCATGTTTCTGGTACCCTTTATATAATCACTGGGTCCAATCAGGTTATTTGAAATGAATTTTTGGGAATCCACTTCATTCTACCTCTAGGAATAACATACTTCTTAATTCTACAATATTTCACAGAATGACCTTTTTTCATGCAGTAAAAACATTTAATCACAGATGATGAGTATGATTTCCTATTTGTTTTTCTGAATTTCTTGTTAGCTGTAAATCCAATGCCAGATTTGTCAAAGATAAGTTTTTGTGACCCAAGAAGAACATCAAGATGAGCTTGTCCTTGTGTAAACTTTGAAACAGTTTGTGATAAAAAATCAATCTTCTTTTGTAATTTTGAACAATTATTACATGGTTTATTGCATACACAATCAAAATTATCATGGATTAATTTTAAAAAATCAAGATCAGTTTTATCTTCAAGAATTTTCTTTTCAAGAGAATCTACTTTATTTACTAACCAATTATTCAATCCTTTTAGCCTATCATTTTCTTTTTGCAGTTTCTTAGTTTCTTCATGCATTTCATTAAATGCTTCTTGTAATGAATTATAATTGACCAAATTTGAAGAAGAGTTAGAACTTACACTGCTGGTTTGATGATTCTGATTTGCCATTAGACATAAGTTAGCTTCTTCATTATCAGAATTCTCTGTTGATGAAGTATCATTATCATCCCATGCTACATATGCTCTTCTTTTGACTTTTTCTTCTTTCTTATCATTGTATTTGTTCTTTTCTGGGCACTCCATTCTTACATGATCCTGCTTACCACAACCATAGCATTTATAATTAAAAGAATCAGATTTTTTCTCATACCTTTTATGTTTTTCTTTATCTTGAATCTTTTTCTTGAGAAATTTGTTGAACTTTCTGACAAGCAGTCCAAGATTTTCACTTTCCTCCTCTGATTCTTGACTTCTTTCTTCAACCTTGAGTGCTATACTTCTACCTTTTTTCTCAGAGACTTCTTGCTCATTGAATATGTTAATTTCCATTTCATGTTCTCTGAGTTTGCCAAACAAGGAGGTTGTTGTCATGACTGATAGATCTTTTGATTCTGAAATAGCTGTGACCTTGGGCTGCCATGACCTGTCAAGACATTTCAAGACTTTAATATTTAATTCTTCTTTATCAAAAGTTTTACCTAAGCCCATTAGATGATTGATGATATGAGTGAAGCGCTTCTGCACATCTGCAATACTTTCTCCAGTTTGCATTCTGAACAGCTCATATTCTCTTATTAGAGTATGTTTTCTGGCTCTTTTTACATTAGTTGTTCCCTCATGAGTAACCTCAAGAACTTCCCACATTTCCTTGGCAGATTTGCATCGGGAGACCCTGAAAAACTCATCCATATTTAGTGCAGAAGTAATTATGTTTTTAGCAGTACAATCACTTTGAACTTTTTTCTTTTCTTCATCATTTAAACTAGACCATTCTTTTTCTGTAATTAAAGGACCATTAGCAATTACATCCCAAACATTCCTATCAATAGATTCAATAAAGATCTTCATCCTAATCTTCCAAAATGGATAATCTGTCCCACAAAATAGTGGAGGTCTATTAATAGAAGCTCCCTCAGAAAAAGGTAATTTGTTTTTAGCCATTAAAGATTTGGACCGAAAGCCTTGAATAACTCTCAAGAACCTTGCTCTTGATACCAATTGTTATAAATGTAGGCTGAGATCAAGAGGGGGGGTGAATTGATCTTTGAAAGATTTTCACAAATTACAGATTATCTATTTCAAAGATTAAGATTTCAGACCAGTTCTTGAATCACACACAGTAAGCAATCAAAAATAAATCCAGTGACAGAATTAAAGAAGAGAAAGGTTTAGAAAGATACAACCAAGGTTTATACTGGTTCACCCAATCCCAGGACTATGTCCAGTCTCCAGCCAAATTCCAGCTGGATTCCACCAGATTGAACATTTTACAGATTACAACTTTAATCTCACACTCAATCTACCACAAGAACCACAATTCCAGTTCCTGCACCTAAACCTTCACCAAGAACCAAATTTCAGTTCTTGACCAACCCTGCAGCCAAATTCCAGCTACAGAAACCAATGCCCACAATTCCAGACACTCACAATACAGTAAAGAAAGTAAAGAAACAAATAGAAGAAACTTAGAACGCTCAAACCAGATTTATGCAGCTCTGCAGTATGTGTTTCTTCTCCAAAAGAATGCAATTTTGCCTCAAGAAAGAATTCTTATGAACTTCACAAACACTAGCGCGAATCTCTCTTGAAAGTAGTACTTTTGATTGCTTGATAAAAGATGTGTGTTAAAAGGTTCAAGCAGTTCTGTTTATATAGAAGATTTTCAAAACTGCTGGTTTAATTAATCTGTTAAAATAATCTTTTAATCTGTTAAAAGTCTTGTTTTAATATGTTAAAACTTCTTTTAATTTGTTAAAATGTTCTTGATTATTTTCCAGATTTGTTTTAACTGATACAACACCGTTTATATCAATTAAAACTCTTTGTAAAAAATCTTCCAAACTGTTTTAATCGATTGTTTCATCTTTCAATCGATTAAAATACTGCAAGACATTCTTATAAACTTTTCTAAGTGATTTTAACTGATAACAATCTGTTTTTAATCGATTAAAACACTTTGAATAAATTTCACTTAGTTATTTTAATCGATTGAAACGCATTTTAATCGATTATAATTCTGCCAAAAGATTTCATAAAACTTTCTAAGTTATTTTAACTGATAAAAACCTTGTTTTAATAGATTAAAACATTCTGTAAAAACCTCTTAGTTGTTTTAATCGATTATTTCGCATTTGTATCGATTAAAATACTGACAGAACAACTTTCAAAATACTTCAAGTTATTTCAATCAATTATTTCGAGTTTGTATCGATTAAAATTCTGCCAGAACACTTTTCAAAATATTCTAAGTCATTTTAATCGATTATATCAATTCTATATCAGTTAAAATACTGGCAGAAGGTTTTCAAAAATCCTTCTAATGAAAACAATCAATTATTTCGAAAACATATCAGTTAAAAATTTGTTGTAAAAGTGTTGAGAACATTTTAGTTGATAAAGCTTGTAAACTATTAGTTAAAATAGTTAATTAAAAACCTTTTAACAAAATACTTTGTTTTTATCCGTTTAAACGCTTTTTAGAGGCATTTGCAAAATCTTTTATATGAAGAAACCTCATGCCGCAGAGAGATAAAAATGATTATACCTAAGCAGAGATGCAGACTCACTAGTCCCACTACCCTTTTATCGAAGTGACCTTTGACTGCCAGAAAGTATCCTTTGACTTCAATTTTTACTTCATCAAATCAACAAGATCTTTTCCAAAGTAATACAATAAGATCTTCATCACTTTCATGTAGAACAACATTTAAGTGTTTTTCCTTGCTTGTGATGACAGAATTCTACTGAGAGCAAGGTGTCGGCAAGAAGCGCAGGCACGAGACTCTTCATGTGTACGTCCCATGCAAAGAAGGCATCCATCGCAGCGTGATCCACGGTGTCGTTATGGAAAGGGAACAAAAAGGTCCCAAACACAATTAGTGCTAGAGTCTTGTTGAATGTTTATGTGGACATAAAGGCCCAAGCCCATAACGAGAAGGATCAAGACCAAGATCCAATCCAAGACTTAGGTGGACCTATGACAAGAGGCAGGCTCAGAAAAGCACAAGAGGCATTGCAACATAAAGTGACCAATTTTCTAAAGGCCCAACTATTAAAAGCTCTAAACATGGAGGAGTCTAGCCCTATCACATGCATAAAATGTTTGGAGAGCTAGGAGGCCCAAATAGAAGATTTAGTTATTATTTTTATTATTATTTGCTACAGTGAGGATTTGAACCCAAGACCCAAAGTTTATAATGTCTTCACTGAACCATCTGGGCAACTTAACTTTGCTTGGGATATTAGGATTTTAATTTATCTTTATTTCCTGAAATGAGACAAACTCATAAACTTAAGTTGTATTAAACATTTGGAAATGGGGAATGAACGTACGTAATATTCAGATTACTTTGTGAGTTGTTGGTCTGCTAGGGTTCTTCCTTGCATTATTTGATCTTATCAAGAATTATCCAATTCTTGTGGCGATCCTTCTTAGCTTATCAAATATTCTTATTTGTGGCGCCTACGGTATCTCTTCTTTTTTTTGTTTTCTATTTCCAATCAAATCAATTCTTAAAACCTAACCCTAAATTGTTTCCCTTCTATTCGAGGGTCGTCAAATGTGGATCAATCTCCTTTATCAGCCATAGAGGATAAATGGTCTTCTAAAAGTGAGATCTTCCACCCTTGAACGCTCTCTTTTCCCTTTAGGGCAAACTGTGGAAGTAGCAATTGGATAAGGTGAGCGACCTTGTTCACTAAGACATAAGCTCCCTAGCTAATGTATACCCCGGCTGACTTGAGCCATCTGATCATAAGCTCATACTCTTCCAAGGTCGGAACCAAATCAAACTGAGGGAACTCAAAGAAATGTAGTCTAGAGCTCCAAAAGTGGATCAAGACTCTGACAAACACGTGATCAATGTAGATTTTCAAGAGGTCTAGGATCCGTCCGTAAGATCTCTCGAAGTCGGATCGAACTTCTGGCGGCATCAACGTGCATAACTGCTCCAACCTCTAAACACAGTAATGGGGAATATCAACTTTTCCAAACTGTCTATTGCTGGATCCCTCCATGTTTCAAGGATATGCATGAAAGTGTTTTGTTTTTTTTTTTCTAAACATTATCATATTTTATTTTCTACATTGTGCATGATAGTGTTTGGATTTTTGCTTTATGTATTTTTTTGAAGAAAATGAAACTACCTATATGGATGGTGGATTCGATGTTTAGCACCATGAAAGGGGTCCCATTTCCTCTTATTATGGTTGTTATTTGATTTAATTTTTTATAACCATTTTATCTCTTATGTTGGACTGCATGGCTACTTAGCTTACAAAGAACCTGAAATCAGGCTAGCTAACATGCAGACTGTCTGAGATAAAGTTGGTTTATTATGAAAAGAAAGGTTTTAGAACCCCTTATCTCTTCTGTCGGTCCACGTGGCTACTTAGCTTACAAAGAACCTGAAACCAAGCTAGCTAAAATGTAGACTATTGTAGACCCAAAATCTTGCCCGGCCTCAAAATAAAGAGTAGAAGACCTCCAATTCGAAGATGGGCAAGTCCTAAAAGGTCCTTAGGATAGACTAATAGGCCCCATATTAGAGTATGAAGGTTTTTTGTACAGAAAAAATAAGGAATTCCACCTGAAAGGTCGAGACCGCCGTCTCGCCATCAGCAAAGGGCAAGACCGCCGTCTCGTTTGGCGATACGACCTTCTCACCATTTGCCAAAGGCGAGACCGTCGTCCCGTTTGGTGAGACAACAGTCTCGACTTTCCAGGCGAGACGACGGTCTCGACCTGACAGGCGCGAATCCCTATAAGAGGAGGGCACTCTCCCCTTCTTTTCACACAGTTCTTCAATTTTCCCTTCTATCATTTCTTCAAATTCTTCTCCTTGAGCCCCTCCGAAGCATTTCTGGAGTTTTCTAAGTGTTCTTAGAGAGCTTTTTTTTAACGTTGCGAGAAAGAGAGATCGACATTGTAGAGCGAAGGATTGCCAAAAAGCGTTCCTATATTTAGAGAATTAATCAAGAAAGCTTACTTCGTAGGTTTCTTCACTTTCTCCCTCCCTTTTACCGCTTTGTTATTTATATTTATCTGTACATTAGCTACTAGAGCCATGTAGTCACTATTTTCTTAATTCCACAAATAAAGGGTAAAAGCGTCATTTTTAAGTTTATTTATGAAATAATTGGCCTGTCATAGGGAACCCAAAAGGGCGTTGTGGGGGTGCTAATATCGTCCCCACACATAACTAACTCCCTTACCCGACTCTGGTTATAATTGTCAAAGTTGATTCTTTAAACCAATGTCTTCTTTTCCTTTTCCGATTCGGTAAAAACATCGGTGACAACTCCATAAGAACCCTTCTTGAAAACCTTGCTTTTACGTCCAGCCCAGTTATCGGACAACCTAAAAGCTCCCTTTCGAAAACCTCACTCTTAGGTTCAGTCCGGTTATCAGACAACCTAAAGGCATTGTAACGTCACATTTTAAACGCAAAACGAAAGTCGAAATACCATCGTGTTGCTCTGATCACCTCTTTTGACGGCGGCGACAGATGGCGTCTCCACTGGGGAAGCCTAGAGAGTTGATCCCATTTAGTGATGGGTCAATTTAATAAATAAACTTAGAAATTTCGCTTTGACCCTACCTTGTCTTATAACATGTTTATTTGCTTGGCTTTAATAATTGTTGCTTGTTTATTTTACGCAATTGTTTGAAATACCCAATCAGAAAGATGGAAAGGAAACCGCTTATAATCAAGCTCTCCCCAACGGTCTATTAACCACAAGAGGATAATAAGCCTTGGCCGTTGGTTCTCAAGGTCAATAAAGAAGAGGGGGCAAGGACACCTGTGCGACTATTTGTGCCTCGCCCTTTCCCTTATGAATCAAATAAAGTTGTGTCATGGAGATATGGGGAATCTTCACCAATAAAGGAGGATATCTCCAATATAGCCCGCATTGGGGGCATGACCAGAAGCAGAAGGATATACTCCCCCAAGGAGTTGCAAGAGGATGCCCCCAAGAATAAAGGGAAAAATAAACAGACCAAAGAAAGAGAAAGTAAAGAATCCAAGGAGGAGACTGACGAATTACTCCAGTTCATAAGGCAAAGCAAGTATTCCATTATCGACCAACTCAATCATACGCCTGCAAAGATAACTCTGTTATCTTTAATGATTAGTTCGGAATTGCATAGAAACACCCTGATGAAGGTTTTGAGCGAAGCGCATGTACCTCATAATATATCCTAAGAAAAAGTTGAGAGGATCGTTAGTCACATTATGGCAAGCGATCACCTCACCTTCACGGATGAAAAACTCCCCCTAGAGGGGCTGAGCCACAACAAGCCCTTGCATACTTCTATCAAGTGCAAGGAATATATCATCGCTAAAGTTCTTGTGGATAACGGGTCATCCTTGAATGCGATGCCCAAATGCACACTTGACAAGTTGACCATTCAAGGAACCCGCTTACGCCCAAGCAGCACTATCGTTCGAGCCTTCGACGGATCCAAAAGAGAAGTAGTGGGAGAAATCAATCTGCCAATCCAAGTCGGACCCACTATCTTCAATATTGATTTTCACGTAATGGACATTACTCCAGCATATAGTTGTCTCCTCGACAGACCTTGGATTTGCGACACTAAGGCAGTACCTTCAACGCTCCACTAGAAAGTCAAGTTTATAGTAAATGACAAACTGGTCACGGTCCAAGCAGAGGACGATATCCTGATCAGTTAACCGTCTACCCAACCTTATGTGGATGCGGCTGAAGAGGCCCTTGAAATATCTTTTCAAGCGCTTGAAATTGCCAGCGTAGAGAGACTTCCCAATAATACGAAGGTAGCCCACATGATGATGAAGCATGGTTACCATCCTGGCCAAGGACTGGGGGCAGACTCCCAAGGGATGAGGGAACCCCCAATATTCAAAGATAACCCTCTAAAGTATGGCCTAGGATATGACCCTACGAAGGGTTGAGCAGAAAGAAGAAAAGGGAAGTCTCCCCTCTGCACACTCAAGCAGATGTTCCGAAGCGGTGGGATGCAAGCGTCACGAGAAACCCTAGTCATTAGGAGTTCTTTTTCTTTTCTCAAGGGATGTAAACCAAGTGATTGTTAGAGATTATCCCCTGGGGCTAGCCCGACCCCTGGGCATCTTTTGGGCACATATTCCCTTACTAATTAATAAAGAATACATTCCTTACTATTCGCTTATCTTCTTGCTACTTCATGTCTAGACCTCATAATAACCATGTTTAAAAAAAAAGAAGAAGAATAAAAGCGCTTCCAAATAATCAAAACATACCATTGCTATAGTTATCAAGCTGATTGATTAGAAGCACAAAATAAGGTTTTATCTCACCATAAATAAAGTTGTGTTTCGCCAATATTGTGTAAAAACAAAAAAGAAGAGAAAAAGCCCATAGAAGCCAAAGGCCAAAAAGAAAAAGGGTAAAATACCCGGTAGGAAACCCACTAAGGGGGCTATGCAAAAGTTAGGGTCAACCCACTAGGAAACCCGAACAAAAATAAAGGGTAGCCTAGGCAAAAGTTAGGGTTACAAAATAAGGTCCGATAGGATTCCCAAAACAAGAAAAAAGGAACCTAGACAAAAGATAGGACCAAAACACAATATCCTAGTCTGAAAACCCGAAGGGCGGTCTGGGGAACTCAATTAGCCATGAAAGCAATGGAAATAGGCTAAGGCATAAATCCACAAAGAAAAATGTTTGCTTAGACAACAGCTTAAACACTCGAGCCAACCCTAGCCAGCCATTCTTACAAAATCTCTTCTAAATAAAAATCAACCACCTAAAACACAAGCCATTGAATTTATCCTCTTACTTCTTTTCTCTTAACCCTCACTACATTATTCTAACAATTAGTTTGGGAATATGGAGGTGTATAATCAACAAGAGGATTGAAATCCCTAAAGCGAGGAAAAAGTGCACCAACGTGGCAAAGTGTGCTCTCCAAACCAAAAATCATTCTTCGGTCACGTTAAGTCCGGAATGGCACAAACAAGTACAACAAAGAAGCAAACATCGGAGGGCCCCCGTCTCTTTAAGACACACCAGTTAATCCTTCTGAAAAAACTAATGAAATAGCATTATAGGGCATTAAACATGAAAACATTGCATGCATAAAATGTTTTTGAACAAGGTCCTATTTCTGCACACAAAAAAGAAAAAAAAAAGAAAACTCTAAAAAGCGAGACCGTCGTCTCGATTATTGAGACCACCTTCTCGACCTGGGTTGAATCGAGACCGCCTTCCCGAATTTTGAGACCGTTGTCTCGCCATTGGACAGAAACGAGACCGCCTTCTCGCCAAAGGCCAAAAGCGAGACCACCATCTCAAAGTTCCAGACAGCGGTCCCGAGTCTCGTTAAATCGAGACCGCCGTCCCGAAATCCCAGACGACGGTCTTGACCAAAAACGAAAAGTCTATAAATAGGGAGGCATGGGGGGTAGTTTGGAGCATCCATTCTTGCTTTCTCTGCATCTTTTTCTACATTCTTGAGTGCTTTTTACCAAAAATGCATAGAGGAGAGTCATCCAGGAAGAGAGGGTGGGGTTCCGGCCCAAGCACATCTACGGCCCCGATTCCTCTGGACCCAACCCAGCTGACACCCCAACACCAGGCCAGGCTCGAGAACATCCAGGGCTATGCTTGACACCCCATGTTGAGGCTGGATTTCCACATCCTCGCTGAATTCGGATGGGAGGACGACGTGCGAGGGTACATCGAGAGTATTGGGTGGGACTTCCTCCTCCAACCTCCCCCCACCCGCATGTATACACAAGCCGTAATGGAGTTTCTCGCCTCCATTATGATGATTGAGCTCCCCACAATGATCACGGGCATACCTCCAGTCAAAATGGTCTCGTACTACATGAACGGGTCCTACTGAACGACGACGTTGGACGAATTCAACGTCTCCATCGGCTTCGTCTAGCCTGAGGATATCCTGACCCCAGAGTACCAAGGGGCCATCTGTGAGCGACCATCTACCCTCATAGCCGGTGAGATGTGGGAAGATCTCACCGGGGCGCGAGTTCTGCTAACCCTACTGAAGGGGTCCGCACTTATCCCCTCTCTCTGCATTTGCCACAAGCTATTGGTGGGAACCATCCACGGGCGGAAGGAAAGTCAAGGAAAGGTCACCCACCCTGCGCCGGTGCAATCCTGGCTACTTTTTCGTGAAAGCCCTCAAAGATTTCGGGTGCCGTCCTGTGGGAGCCATCCTCATGGGTCCTCTCATCACCCCACTGGCCGAGAAGTGGGGGTGTCGTGGCGGAGAGAACATCTCCTCCACTCTCCGACCCGAGTACATCAGCGAGCACATGCTCGTTAGTATGGGGATTGTCGCCGTCGTCCATTCCGACGTCTAGGGACATCTCGAACGTTTATGCGAGCGGTCGCGAAAAGATGGTTTAGACTCGCGTTTTATTTTAAAAATGTGTTCATTGCTTCTGAGGTGCTCAACAACTGAACTATCCTCTAAAAAAAGCAAGGTTTTCGCAAAAAAGGTTCTTATGGAGTCGCCACCAATGTTTTGACCATAAACATTGGAAAAGGATAAAAAGGCGTTGATTTTAAGAAAAACCAAACTTGGCCATTATAACCAGAGTTGGGTAAGGGAGTTAGTTACGTGTGGGGAAGGTGTTAGCACCCCACAACGCCCCTTTCGGGTTCCCTATGACGGATTAATTCATTAAGTAAAGATTACGAGAAATTACGCTATTACCCTATTTTATTTATACAATATTTTAAAAATGGCTATCTACATGATTTTATTTTCTATTGCATACATAAAGCAATAAATAAAGCAATAAAGGAGAAGAGAAGTGAAAAGAACCTCCGTAGCAAGCTTTGTATTGCAAATCTTTAATTGTGAGGATGCGTTTTGGCAATCCCCCGCTATACAAGGATTCTCCTCCCCAATTACAAGACAGACTCTACTGTAATTCTAAGAAGAATCGAATGCTGGAAGAATATTCCTTAACCGATTGTTACCGTTTTAGGTAATCGGAGAGTTCATTCAAAAAAGGGAGAGAAGACAAGTGTCTGGAGTGTGAAAATGCTCAAATGAGCTTCCTATTTATAGTTTTCGCAGCCTGGCAGCTCGGGACGACCGTCTGGGGAGTAGAAAATAGGGATGGTCGTCTAGGGAGGCCGAGACGGTCGTCTGGGATCTGGGACGGCCGTCCCAAGTAACATAACTGGTTGGGACGACTGTCTGGCATGTGGGACAGTCGTCTGGGCTGACTGGGACGGCCATCCCGACTTCTGGGACAGCCATCTCGACTGTTTTGGCCAGATTTTGTGTTCTGGAACTCCCGGGTAGCTTTCCTTTCTTTATTCGGAAGTCGATTCATGCCGATAGACGTCCACCAAAGCTTTATATTCAGATAGGAAGTCTTCTTAGCCTTTATTGAGAGGCCGGGAAAAATTAGGGGTCTACAGCTGCCCCCCCTTCACCTGCCTGACTAATTGTTGGCCTAATGTGCCCACAAAGTTAGTTGGTAGGTGAAGGAGTTAACCCTTTTTGCCCGGTCATCCTTCAGATGCTCCTTTGCTGAAGTTTGATTATCCTCCGGATGATAAATATTTTTGATAGGTACCAACTCCTATCTGGTTTGAACCTTCTTTTATAAGGCTCTGGTGAGTACTTACCCTCACCAGGTATGAGTCTGCATTTTACTAGACTCTTGTGGGTACCTACCCCCACCAGGTATGAATCTGCTTTTCGCTAGATTCTGATGAGTATCTACCCTCATTTGGTACAAACCCTATTCTATAAGGCTCTTGTGGGTACCTACCCCCACCTGGTATGAACACTGTTTTGCAAGCCTCTGGTGAGTACTTACCCTCCCCTGGTATGAGTCTGCATTTTGCTTAACTCTTGTGGGTACCTACCCCCACCTGGTATGAACCCCGTTCTGCAAGGTTTTTGTGGGTACTTACTTCTGAGGTGCTCAACAACTGAACTATCCTCTAATAAAAGTAAGGTTTTTGCAACCCATTTTGTAAGGCTCTGGTGAGTACTTACCCCCACCTGGTACAAATATGCATTTTCCTAGATTCTGATGAGTACCTACCCTCATCCGGTACAAACCTTATTTTATAAGGCTCTGGTGGGTACCTACCTCCACCAGGTACGAACCCTGTTCTGCAAGGCTCCGGTGAGTACCTACCCTCACCTGGTACGAATTTGCACTTTGCTAGATTCTGATGAGTACCTACCCTCATTTGGTACAAACCTTATTTTATACGGCTCTGGTGGGTACCTACCCCCACCTGGTATGAATATGCATTTTGCTAGATTCTGATGAGTACCTACCCTCATCCGGTACGAACCCCATTCTGCAAGGCTCTGGTGAGTACCTACCCCCACCTGGTACGAACCCCGTTCTGCAAGGCTCTTGTGGGTACCTACCCCCACCTGGTACAAACCCTGTTCTACAAGGCTCTGGTGGGAACCTACCCCCACCCGGTACAAACCCCGTTCCGCAAGGCTCTTGTGGGTACCTACCCCCACCCGGTACGAACCCCGTTCCGCAAGGCTCCGGTGGGTACCTACCCCCACCCGGTACGAACCCCGTTCGCAAGGCTCTTGTGGGTACCTACCCCCACCCGGTACGAACCTCGTTCCGCAAGGCTCTTGTGGGTACCTACCCCCACCCGGTACGAACCCTATTCCGCAAGGCTCTAGTGGGTACCTACCCCCACCCGGTACGAACCCCGTTCCGCAAGGCTCCCGTGGGTACCTACCCCCACCCGGTATGAACCCCGTTCGCAAGGCTCTTGTGGGTACCTACCCCCACCCGGTACGAACCCCGTTCCGCAAGGGTCCGGTGGGTACCTAGCCCCACCCGGTACGAAACCCGTTCCGCAAGGCTCTTGTGAGTACCTACCCCCACCCGATACGAACCCCATTCCGCAAGGCTCGGTGGGTACCTACCCCCACCCGGTACGAACCCCGTTCCGCAAGGCTCGGTGGGTACCTACCCGCACCTAGTACGAACCCCGTTCCGCAAGGCTTTGGTGGGTACCTACCCCCACCCGGTACGAACCCCGTTCCGCAAGGCTCTTGTGGGTACCTACCCCCACCCGGTACGAACCCTATTCCGCAAGGCTCTTGTGGGTACCTACCCCCACCTAGTACGAACCCCGTTCTGCAAGGCTCTGGTGGGTACCTACCCCCACCTGGTACGAACCCCGTTCTGCAAGGCTCTTGTGGGTACCTACCCCCACCTGGTACGAACCGCGTTCTGCATGGCTCTGGTGGGTACCTACCCCCACCTGGTATGAACCCCGTTCTGCAAGATTCTTGACGAGCCCCGTTCTGCGAGGCTCTCAAGATGTTCTTTTTGGTAGTCAATCCTATGTTTGATGAGTACAAACCCTCATTTGGTTTTGGAGATGTGTTGGCGGCTTACTATTTCTGATCATGCGCCCATTCCATGGGGAATGATTGATTTTTCTTTTCGACTTTTCTATTTTAGCCATCCGGCTTTGCCAGGGAGTCTAGTTTTTGGGCTTTTCTGTTTAGCCATCCGGTCTAGCCAGGGATTCTTTGTTTTTGGCTTTTCTGTTTAGCCATCCGGTCTTGCCAAGGATTCTTTATTCTTGGCTTTTCTGTTTAACCATCCGGTCTAGCCAGGGATTCTTTGTTTTTGGCTTTTCTGTTTAGCCATCTGGTCTTGGCGGGGATGATTTGTTGGTTGCCTTTTATTTGTGCAGGAATGGATTGGGGATTTTTTTTTATTATTGTGCCTTTTTATGTAGGCAGATGCTTCACTGATGAAGGCTTTATGCTTTGGGCTTGTATTGCCTCTTGCATAGGTTGATTTCCCGTTTCTTGGGGATATTGGCTCTTTGCTTGCCTCTGAGTAGGCAGAGGCTTCATTGGAAGTGAAGGCTTTGCATTCCACTGGGGTATCCATATTGGGCATTATAGGCAATTAACTCCCTGAGGATATAAATTTGTAGTTTTGCCTTTACTGATAGGCTTACTGGGATAGTTTTTTCTTTTTGATGATCTATCGGGGATTTGATTGCTTTCCCGGAGATCTATTTTGACTTTCCCCCTAGGGAGGAATGGAGTTTTTGACTCCTTGTTGGATTCTGCTATTTTGAGCTGGCTTTGCCTATGCTCTTATTCCGCTGGGCAATGGGTTTTTACCTTTTTCTCGCGATTTTATCTCTTTTTTCGTGATTTGGATATTTGACTTTCTTAAATGCATGCGCCTTTTTATTATTTGCTGTGGATGAAGAGTTTTTCTTCTTTTTCTCTTTTTTTGGTGATCCACCAAGGAGTTCATTGGCTTCCTGGGGATCCAACTTTGATTTGATTTTTATAACGGAGTCTTGACTCCTGGCTTTGTGAAGCTCTTATTAAGCTGGAGGATGGAAATTTTCTTGTTTTCCTTTTTTTTTTAGATTTTTCTGAAATACTCTACTTGGAGATATTTATTCGGCGTTTTTTCGTGGCCTCTATTAGGGAATGAAAGATTTTTCTTTTCTTTCTTTTTGTTGAACCCCTGGGGATATGGAGATTTTGACTTCATATCTTCTTTGGTTGATCTTTGTGTAGTCCTTATTCTCCTTTGGGGAAGTGGCGGAGATTCTGGATGAGTGTGCTTGATGACTCATGTGGTGATGAAGCTGAGTCGTGAGATAATCTTTTTGTTTTGCCTCTAGAGTAGGCAAGGATCTACTTGGGGATTATCAAGCCTTTCTGTTGACTTTTCTATGTGCACCTTCATTTATTGGGGTAGAAGGTTAGAGCTAGCTTCCATGAATCTCTTTATTCTGCTGAAATGGTTTTGATTTCGCCTTTCGTGATTTTGATTTTCATATGGAGACTGGATTCTGGCGCCTCTTGTTTTCAATCACAAGTATGGAAACTATAGCCTCCTTATATGCATGTTTATTATTCTTATTTAAAGAAAATTATTTTTTCTTGATTTTGACAAAGTCGTTTTGTGCAACTACTTTGTGTGTGGATGTTCTAGATGCAATCTATTTGTTTATTTATTTTTGATGCATTTAGAAAATGACTGGCCTTCTTCCGTTGGCTTCTCATGAATACGCCGATGGACTCCTCCTTTATGACCATGATGATGGGCTCCTTTTTTATTCATCTTTTGGTTTTAGTGCTATCTTTTGCCTAGACCGCCCTTTACGGGTTTTCAATCTAGCGGGCTGCCTTAATTTTTGCCTAGAATATCTTAGGGGGCTTTTGCCTTATCTTTTGCCTACACTGTTCTTTTGGGGTTTCTGATCTAGCAGGCTACCCTAATTTTTACCTAAGAATATCCTAGCAGGCATTTATTCTTTTCTTATTATTTTCTTATGCTTCCTCTTTTTAGATGCATGCTTGATCTTTGATTAAAAGTCTTTGCGCATATTTATGATTTACCAATAAAGAGGCATTTCCATAATATTTGGTCAAGAGAAAGGAAATGAAAAGGAATTTTTATTGATAAATGAGCAAAAGTTTATTTCTTTTATAGAAGGATTTCAAAAGGTATTTAGAAGAATGGATGGTTGGGGTTAGCTATACTGGATAGGCTTAAATATTCATGTCCATGATATCTGCCCCCTGGTTCTCCTAATTGTTTCAGTTGAGATGTTTGAGCTCAGAGTGAAGACTTTGCAGATTGCTTGCTTCTGGAACAATGTTACCTTAGCTGCCTTTCAGTTTTCGACTGAGGTAATCTTTGCTCTTAATTTTTTATTTTTTATTATTTTTTTTATTACCTCTACTTTTTGCTTAGGACGTATCCTAGCGAGGGATATAGACCCTATCTTTTGCCCAGGGATGCCCTTTGCGGGTTTTCATTCCTGACGGGTCTTGAGCAATGTCTTCAAGCATAATACTTCTTCACCGTATCGGAGTTGATTAGGTATCGAAGTTCTTTTCCATTCATATCAGTAAGGATAACAGCTCCTCCCTAGAAAGCTCGTTTGACCACAAAGGGTCCTTCATAATTTGTCACCCATTTTCCAATTTTATTCTTCTGGGCCGGAAGCACATTATTTACCATTAAATTGCTCTTATGGTAAATATGAGGGTTGACCTTTTTTCGTAAGTCTTTTTTATTTTCCTTTGATAGGCTTGCTCACGAAATATAACATTCAACCATTTTTCTTCCATAAGGTTTAACTGGTTATATCGACATTGAACCCGTTCAACTTCTGTTAATTTAGCTTCCATCATCCTGTGCTTTTGTCAACATGATTAGTTGTACCGATTTCTCGTCTTGGATCTTTGCTATAACCGAAGAGTAATCATTTTGAATGTAGAGCAACTGCCATGTCAATGCCCCTCTTCCTTTCCTTAGGGATTTCAAACCTCCTATTGATCACTATATTTCCACATTTCCCAGTCAATTACTTGAATGCTTTATGGTGAATGGTCAAGAGAAGAGAAAGAAAGGGATTTATTGCAAAGGCTTGTGTTTTAGTGAGATTTTTTATGAAATAATAGTTTCTGTAAGAATGGCTAGCCAAGGTTGGTCGTTATTTAGGCTAGTTTAAACAAACATTTTGTTTTAATGAGGTGGCGTCTTCAACTGATTACTTTATGGCGCCTATTTGTGACTGATTAACTTTCTTAGTCCGCCCTTTTGGGTTTTCAGCCTAGGATTTTGCCCTTTTATCTTTTTGTCTTGGCCTTTGACCTTGATGGGCTTCTTTTAATAATAATTTCTTTTCTCAAAACATTGTGGAAACACAATTTTCTTATTCGTGTCTCTAGCTAATCAACCATGTTAACTTTGGCTTCATTTTGTCTATGGCGTTTTGATTATTTTGACGTATTTTGGAACAAAACATTTGTCTAAACATGGTTATTTATGGGGTATAGATATGATTATCGAGAAAAGAAGCAGATAGTAAGAATAACATTCTTTTGTAATTCAAAGGGAAATGTGTGCCCTAAAGATGCTCGGGGGTCGAGCACACCCTGAAGAGTGATCTCTAATAGTCATTGGGTTTACGTCCCTTAAAATTGGAAGAAGGACATCTAATGACTATGCTACCCTTGATGCTAATATCCCTCCTTTTCAGAAGATCGTCTTTAAGGTATGGAGGGGAGACTTCTCTTTTCTTTGTACAACTTGATCTTTTGTAGGGTCGTACTTTAAAGGATTATCCTTAAAATCTGGTGGCTCTCTTATTCCTTGAGCATCCTTTCCAAGCCCTTGTCCTGGGCTGTATCCATATCTCTTCATTATATGGGCCACTTTCATATTACTAGGAAGTCTTTCCATATTTTCAAATGTCCTCTTCAGTCGCATCCATTTAAGGTATGGTGGACGGCTCGCTGATTGGAATGTAGTCTTTAGCTTGAACCATGATCAACTTGTCGCCTACCACGAATTTGATTTTTCGGTGGAGCGTTGAAGAAACTGCCCTAACACCGTGAATCCAAGGTCTACTTAATCTTCCCCTTGGATTCTTTTTTCCTCTTCGATTTCTTTATTTTTTTTTCCTTTGTTTTTAGGAGCATTATCTTGTAGCTCCTTGGGTGAATAAATTCTTTTGCTTCTTGTCCTGCCCCCAATGTCGGCTATATTGGAGATATCTTCATTGACAGACAATTCTTCTGTGCATATCCACAGTACAGCTTTATCCAATGTATAAGGGAAAGGACGAGGCATGAATAAGCGCAAAGGTGTTATTGCCCCTTCCCTGATATTATCAATTTGGGTACTGATATTTTCTTCTTTCTTATTATCTCTTTGTCCCAAATCGATGGCCTAAGTTTTTCCCTGATGGGGCTGTATCAATTGAGCTTATTTTTCAACAGTCTTTGCATGTCCGGGGAAATGGTCCTCTCCTCACTGTCTAACTCAATCCATTCGCCTTCGGCTTTCAGATTCCGCAGAGAGTTTTCAATCACAGACATGACTGTTTATATGGTCCTTATTTGGGTTTAGATTTTATTTCATTATTTTGGAATGAGAGAGAAAAGAATGAGAAGAATATGAACATTATGAAAAATGTCTCGTTGTATAGATGAAAAGAGAAATATATACAGATCCTCTTTAATCAAAAGATCTCGCGGCCATGGGCAGAGACCGCGAGAGATGCATCAGAAGCTTTTTATTATTATTTTTATTTCTTTTAACCAAAAGATGCACAAAATAGGGAGCCCTAGTTAGCTGGCCTTCTCTACCCAGGCTCACTATTCTGGTTATGATAGAGGTTTGATATTCACGTCGGGAGCATTGAAGGTGATCCACCCAGCATTCAACAACTCTTGGACCTTATACTTCAAGGCCATGCAATTCTCCACAGAATGCCCAGGAGCACCTGAGTGGTAATCACATTTTTCGTTGAGCTTGTACCAACCAGGGTAAGGTGGATCTTTCTTCTTCAGAGGGATACGTGTTAGGAGCTTGGCCTTTATTAATTCTGGCAGCAAACTTCCATAGGAGGTTGGAATAGGAGTGAATTTCTTCTCTTGTCTGTGTGACTGCCTAGATGGTTGTGAAGAGGAAGAAAGGATAGTGAGGTTAATGGCATTTACGCTCCCCTCTTTCTTCTTGCCAAAGGACTTCTTGAATGATACACGAGACTTCCTAAATTTGGGAGGGGATTGAGTATTTTCGACATCGGTTACCTCCTTTAAATCAAAGTTGTATCCCTGTAATGCCCTTAATTCCTATTTTAGGGCAAAAATTTGTTGCTCAGAGACCCTATTGTGGAAGCATTGCTGATACATTAGCTTTGTCAACTGGGCTATTTGTTCCTTTATGGCATTAAGCTCAGCAGTGAGCATACGGTTCTGCTCCTCTAATTACTCCATCTTCTTGGCATTTTGAGCGCGAGTGAGGACAGGAAGAAGACCAACCACTTTCTAAATGATTTAAAGATTTTTATTATTGTTTTTTTTATGAATGATTAGTGTGGGATAGATATGTCTTAGACAATAGCTTTAGTATCCTCTTAAAAGCCTATGTTTAAGGGGTACCATACCCACCTCAGTGTGATAGTTCCCTTTTTTCAAAGGTTGCCATCATACCTTGGCGCACTTATCTCTTCTAGGAAGATTATAAACACACTTGGGTCTCTTTCGCTATTGTCTAAGGATATCTAATATATCCTAGAATGAATGTGTTTATGTATGAGAATTTTATTATGATGATGTTTATGCATACTTTTCTTAGTGCATTTATTTTCTCTCTTAGTTTTACCACTTATTGGATGATGTGGTATGAATAATACGACTTTACCAAGAATCTTTTATTGTAAAAGGTTTTTATTGGTTTTAATCGCTTTTTGTATTTTTTATGACCCTTTATCTCTTTTGTCGGTCAATGTGGCTACTTAGCTTACAAAGAACCTGAAACCAGACTAGCTTAACTGAAAACTGTTCGAGATAAAGTTGGTTTATTCTTATCACTTTTATGGTTTTTAGGATTTTTACTATTTTTGCTTGTTGTATGATTACCCTATGCTAATGCATCAATACAAATGAAGCAAACGAATGCACACACAATTCATTCATCCACGAGCAGAGCCACGCTATTTTCGAGGTGGGGTTTTCCTATAGAAACGTGCTTGGTTAAGGCGGTTCTAAACTGTTCTCACCAAGGCCAAAGGTCCCCAAGGTGCCCCCATTATAGGGTCCTCTCAATCTCTCAGTCCTCGGGTCATGCACGGAACTCCGTGTCGACATCCTTCGACCAAAAGAAGAGAGTTATCACCTTGAGTTGGTGGTTTTCCGACAACGGTTGTAGCCCCGTGTGCCAACAAGCTGGTCGTATCTGCCACCCACTCCCTATAGGTATTCACTCTTGCCCCCGAGTATAGAGGGACTGTAGTGTGCAAGGGTTTTTGTGCACATTTTATATTTTAGACAATTTGCAGAAAATAATCATACAGCAGTTATTAAAGCCATACAATAAAACATACAACGGAGGGTAAAGGCGTAATTTCAAATCTTTACTTAGTTTGAATTTATCTGTCACTAAATGGGATCAACTCTCTAGCTTCCCCAGTGGAGTCGCCATCTGTCGCCACCATCCGTTCCGACGTCTAGGGACGTCTCGAACGTTTATGCGAGCGGTCGCGAAAAGATGGTTTAGACTCGCGTTTTATTTTAAAAATGTGTTCATTGCTTCCGAGGTTCTCAACAACTGAACTATCTTCTAATAAAAGCAAGGTTTTCGCAAAAAGGGTTCTTATGGAGTCGCCACCAATGTTTTGACCATAAACATTGGAAAAGGATAAAAAGGCGTTGATTTTAAGAAAAACCAAACTTGGCCATTATAACCAGAGTTGGGTAAGGGAGTTAGTTACGTGTGGGGAAGGTGTTAGCACCTCATAATGCCCCTTTCGGGTTCCCTATGACAGATTAATTCATTAAGTAAAGATTATGAGAAATTATGCTATTACCCTATTTTATTTATACAATATTTTAAAAATGGCTATCTACATGATTTTATTTTCTATTGCATACATAAAGCAATAAATAAAGCAATAAAGGAGAAGAGAAGTGAAAAGAACCTCTGTAGCAAGCTTTGTATTGCAAATCTTTAACTATGAGGATGCGTTTTGGCAATCCCTCGCTATACAAAGACTCTCCTCCCCAATTACAGGACAAACTCTACTGTAATTCTAAGAAGAATCGAATGTTGGAAGAATATTCCTTAACCGATTGTTACCTTTTTAGGCAATCGGAGAGTTCATTTGAAAGAGGGAGAGAAGACAAGTGTATGGAGTGTGAAAAATGCTCAAATGAGCTTCCTATTTATAGTTTTTGCAGCCTGGCAGCTCAGGACGGCCGTTTGGGGTGCAGAAAATAGGGATGGCCGTCTGGGGAGGCCGGGACGGCCGTCTGGGATCTGGTACGGCCGTCCCAAGTAACAAAACTGGCTGGGACGGCCGTCTGGGCTGACTGGGACGGCCATCCCGACTTCTGGGACGACCATCTCAACTGTTTTGGCCAGATTTTGTGTTCTTGGACTCCCGGGAAGCTTTCCTTTCTTTATTCGGAAGTCGATTGATGCCGATAGACATCCACCGAAGCTTTATCTTCAGATAGGAAGTCTTCTTAGCCTTTATTGAGAGGCCGAGCAAAATTAGGGGTCTACAGGGATGCTCATTCGGCAAGGGACCCAGATGACTCTTCACCTTACGCTCGCCATGACCCTAGATCTCCAAGATTTGGTAGCGATGCAGGATATCCTGACGCCCCCGAAATTCCAGCAGCAGCAACAACAATAGCATCAGCAGCAACAGCAGTACGAGGAAGACTTCGCTGGCATCAACCGCAATATATATGATATCCGCCAGCAGTTGGACCAGATGTCCCTAAGACAAGATGTCTTCGAGACACGGATGGAGAGCTTCGGCCAGATGCAGGAGAGGATGAGACAAGACCTGACACTAATCTGGCAAGACCAGCTCAACTCAATCCGGAGCCAGGAGGAATTTCAAAGGCATATGTATCGGCAGTTTCCCCCTCCCGGATCGTCTCCCAGCTCGAGTCCACCGCCGTCTTAGGGACACTATCGAAATAACATTGTACAAAATTTTATCATAATATGAAAACATTTTTTAGTAAATCTGTTTGTCTTTACTCTCTCTTTTCGAAAAAGTCAACGTAATAAAAGAGACTAAAAAATAAAAAGACTTGCGCTTAGCCCCAAAAAAGCCAAAATCCAAAGTCGCGAGAAAAAAGATAAACCGTGGAAAAAGGCAGGATTAAATCCAAAACGTTAGCCAAGGCAAACTAGCAAGATGACCACATTAACCAAAAATCCCTGACAACCAACAAAGTCGGACGATAAATATCAATTGAGTAAGACAAAGACTCCCAAGCAATCAACGAGCTGGATGACCACCGGAAGAGCCAAAAGAATCCCCGACACACTAGATGACTTTACCAAACAGAAAAGCATTTCTCACATCAATCGGCGCATGAGCTAGAGCAGTAAGCTGCCACCACTACCAGTCCTACGAAGTGGACTGCACCAGCAAGATGGGGGGTTCATACCCATCAATATGCGCATGATATGCGCATGACCTGCACACGAGCTAGAGCAGAAAGTCATAGTCGGTCCTACGTTGTGGACCATACCAACCTGATGAGGGGTTTATACTCATCCAGTCCTACAAATGATGGATTGTAAACACTACTAACCGTATGGGGGTTTATACTCATCAACCGAAGGGTCGGCTACCTCAAGAAGGAGCATCCCGAAGCTACAACCAACCGGATGGGGGTTCATACTCATCAACCGAAGGGTCAACTACCGCAAGAAGAAGCATCTTGAGGTTCTACCACATGTCAACCAAAGGGGTCGGCTACCGCATGAAGGAGCATCCTGGAGGCGCACACACATATATTTTTTGTCCAAAGGGTCGGCCACTGCAAGACGGAGTATCCGAAGGACAGCTGGGAAAGAGGGTTAACTCCTTCACCCTCCAGCCAATCTTTTTGGCATAATAGGCCAACAGTCGGCTAGTCAGGTGATGGGGGGGGGGGCTGTTGTAGACCCCAAATCTTTCCCGAACTCAAAATAAAGAGCAGAAGACTCCAATTCGAAGTTGGACAAGTCCTAAAAGGTCCTTAGGATAGACTAATAGGCCCAATATTAGAGTAGGAAGTTTTTTGTACAGAAAAAATAAGGAATTCCACCTGAAAGGTCGAGACCGCCGTCTCGCCATCGGCAAAGGGCGAGACGACGTCTCGTTTGGCGAGACGGCCGTCTCGCCACATGCCATGGCGAGACCGCCTTCCGGTTTGGCGAGATGGCCTTCTCGCCATTTGTCAAATCGATACCACCGTCTCGATTGGCGAGACGATCGTCTTACCATTTGCCAAAGGCGAGACCGCCATCCCATTTGGCGAGACGGTGGTCTCGACCTGACATGCGTGAATCCCTATAAAAGGAGGATGGTCTCCCCTTCTTTTCACATAGTTCTTCAACTTTCCTTTCTATCATTTCTTCAAATTCTTCTCCTAGAGCCCCTCCGAAGCATTTCTGATGTTTTTTGAGTGTTCTTAGAGAGCTTTTTTTTAACATTGCGAGAAAGAGAGATCGACGTTGTAGAGCGAAGGACTGCCAAAAAGTGTCCTATATTAAGAGAATTAATCAAGAAAGTTTGCTTCGAAGGTTTCTTCACTTTCTCCCTCCCTTTGACCGCCTTGTTATTTATATTTATCTGTACATTAGCTACTAGGGCCATATAGTCACTATTTTCTTAATTTCACAAATAAAAGGGTAAAAGCATCATTTTAAAGTTTATTTATGAAATAACTGGTCTGTCATAGGGAACCCGAAAGGGGCGTTGTGGTGGTGTTAATACCTTCCCCACACGTAACTAACTCCCTTACCTGACTCTCGTTATAATGGCCAAAGTTGATTCTTTAAACCAATGCCTTCTTTTCCTTTTCCGATGTTGTCAGTAAAAACATCAGTGGCGACTCCATAAGAACCCTTCTTGAAAACCTTGCTTTTAGGTCCAACCCAGTTATTGGACAACCTAAAGGCATTGTAACGTCACATTTTAAACGCGAAACGGAAGTCGAAATACCATCGCATCGCTCCGATCGCCTCTTTTGACGGCGGCGACAACTATCCAAGATAAGGGTGTTTATTATGAAAAGGTTTTTGAGATTTTTTTACTGTTGTATGATTCGGTTATGCAATAATCAGATGCAACAAACAAATGAACAATGTATGACCACTTGAAAAATAATCAGATTTTTGAAAAGTGTTTTGGAAGTTTTTTAATCAATTAAACTTTGAAATAATCGATTAAAACCACTTGAAAAGCTTTTTGATCGATATAATCTCATATATGACCAATCAGAACAAGTTATAATCAATGTAATCTCAAATATGATCGATCAGAATAATTTTAATTGATGTAAAATCGAATTAATCGATTAAAACAACTTAATGAACTTTTTGCTAACTGTTTTAATCGATTAAAACTTGTTGTTATCAGTTAAAATTACTAAGAAAGTTTTATGAAACTTTTTGGCTGAATTTTAATCGATTCAATTGCAAATTAATCGATTAAAATAACTTAAGGGACTTTTTGTTAATTGTTTTAATCGATTAAAACAATGTCGCATCAGTTAAAATAAATCTGGAAAATAATCAAGAACATTTTAATAGATTAAAAGAAGTTTTAACCGATTAATCAAAGACTTTTAACAGATTAAAAGAAGGGTTTAATAGATTAATTAAACCAGAAGTTGAAAAACTTTTCTATATAAACAGACAAGATTCAACATTTTAAAATACACTTTTGAGCAATCAATCAGGCAATCATAAGAGTTATTTTCAAGAAAGAATCTCTCAAGTTTGTGGAGTTTTTCAAAGTTCTTTCTTGAGACAATTTTTGCATTCTTTTGGTGAAGAAACTCATGGTGCAAGAGTTGTATAATCCGGGTTTGATTGTTCTAGTTTCTTCTCTTTGTTTCTTTACATTTCTATATTGTATTGTGGGTGTCTGTAATTGTTTGGAACTGGTTCTGTAGCTGGAATTTGGCTGCAAGTTGGTACAAGAACTAGAACTTGGTTCTTGGGTGGTGTGTATCTGGAATTGTTGGGCACTGGTTCTGTAGCTAGAATTTGGCTACAGGTTGGTTCAAGAATTGGAATTTGGTTCTTGGTGAAGGTTTAGGTGCAAGATCTGGAATTTGGGTCTTGTGGTAGATTGGGTGTGTGATTGAAATCTGTAATCTGTAAAACATTCAATCTAGTGGAACTCAACTGGAATTTGGCTAAGAACTGGACATAGCCTTGGGATTGGGTGAACCAGTATAAATCTTGGTTGTATTTCTCTAAACCTTACTCTCTTTAATTCTGTTGTTGTCTTACTTTGAATAACTTGATTTTCTTGGTTCAAGAATGGGTCAAAACTCTTAATCTTTGAAATAGATAATCTGTAAATTGTAAAAATCTTTCAAAGATCAATTCATCCCCCTCTTGATCTCAGCCTCTTTTTCTAACAATTGGTATCAGAGCAGGGTCTTGAAAAATACTCAAGACTTTCGGTCCAAATCTTTCATGGCTGAAAACAAATTACCTTTTTCTGAGGGTGCTTCTATTAATAGACCTCCACTATTTTGTGGTATAGATTATCCATTTTGGAAGATAAGGATGAAGATATTTATTGATAGAAATGTTTGGGATGTAATTGTTAATGGTCCATTAATTACAGAAAAAGAATGGTCTAGCTTAAATGATGAAGAGAAAAGAAAAGTTCAAAGTGATTGTACTGCTAAAAACATAATTACTTCTGCACTATATATGGATGAATTTTTCAGGGTTTCTCAATGCAAATCTGCCAAGGAAATGTGAGAGGTTCTTGAGGTTACTCATGAAGGAACTGCTAATGTGAAAAGAGCTAGGAAGCAAACTCTCATAAAAGAATATGAGTTGTTTAAGATGCAAACTGGAGAAAGCATTGCATATGTGCAGAAACGATTCACTCACATCATCAATCATCTAATGGGCTTAGGTAAGTCCTTTAATAAAGTGAAATTGAATATAAAAGTTTTGAAATGTCTTGACAGGTCATGGTAGCCTAAGGTCACAGCAATATCAGAGTCAAAAGACTTGTTCATCATGACAACAACCTCCTTATTTGGTAATCTCAGAGATCATGAGATGGAAATTAACATATTCAATGAGCAAGAAATCTCTAAAAAAAAAGGTAGAAGCATAACGCTCAAAGCTAAAGAGAAAGATCAAGAATCAGAAGAAGAAAGTGAGAATCTTGGACTGTTGGTCAAAAAGTTCAACAAGTTTCTCAAGAGAAAGATCCAAGATAAATAAAAACACAAAAGGTATAAAAAGAAATATAATTCTTTTAACTATAAGTGCTATGATTGTGGTAAGCAGGATCATGTAAGGA
Organism: Sphenostylis stenocarpa; assembly: GCA_963425845.1. Taxonomy (NCBI): domain Eukaryota; kingdom Viridiplantae; phylum Streptophyta; class Magnoliopsida; order Fabales; family Fabaceae; genus Sphenostylis; species Sphenostylis stenocarpa. The sequence goes on along the minus strand of OY731400.1, from coordinate 26,663,539 downwards.
TGGAGTGTCCAGAAAAGAACAAACACAATGACAAGAAAGAATAAAAGATCAAAAGAAGAGCATATATAGCATGGGATGACATGATACCTCATCAACATAAAATTTTGATGATGAAGAAGCTAACTTGTGTCTAATGGCTAACTAGAATTATCAAACTAACAGTGTAAGTTCTAACTCTTCTTATAATTTTGTGAATTATAACTCATTGCAAGAAGCATTTAATGAAATGCATGAAGAAACCAAGAAACTTAAAAGAGAAAATGATAGGCTAAAAGGTATGAACAATTGGCTAGAAAATAGAGTTGATTCTCTTAAAAAGAAAACTCTTGAAGATGAAACTGCTCTTGATTACTTAAAATTAATCCATAATAATTATGATTGCTTATGTAATAAACCATGCAATAATTGTCTAGATTTACAAAAGAAGATTATTTTTTTGTTATAAACTGTTTCTAAATTTACACAAGGTCAAGCTAATCTTGATGTTCTTCTTAGGTCACAAAAACTCATTTTTGACAAATCTAGCATTGGATTTACATCTAGCAAGAAAACTAGAAAAACTGTTGAAAATAGGAAATCATACTCATCATCTGTTATTATATGTTTTTATTGTATGAAAAGTGGTCATTATGTTAAATTTTGTAGAATCAAGAAGTATGTTATACCAAGAGGAAGAATGAAGTGGATTCCCAAGAATTCATTTCATATAACCTAATTGGACCCTATAATTCTAAGGGTATCAGATTATGCTAAATCTATCTTGCAGGAACAAAAATCTGGAGATCCTTTAGTACCTAATCAGCAATTAAATGTTATGGTTTCATGAACTGATCATTTTAATTGATAGAAAACTATTTTAATCGATTAAATTCACTTATAGAGAAATTTTGAAAAAGTTGTCCATACAGTTTTAATCGATTATTCATCGAATTAATCGATTAAAACCTCTCAGGTTTACAACTAATATTCCAAATCTATGTTTTAATCAATTAAAAAGAATTTACATAAGTTAAAATCATTAAAAAGTTAAATTTAATCGATTCATTTTCGATTAAATCGATTAAAATTCTGTGATCAATTCATTAAACATATACAATACAAATTTAATTGATTCTTTTCTTTTTAATCGATTATTACACTGTTATTATTTCAAACCTAATATTCTAGATCAAATTAATTGATTAAATTGTTGGTTAATCGATTAATTCGTTCTTAAAAATTGTTTTAAATATGGTTAATTGAAGAATTTTCAGCAAATCAAGATAAGATTTTCAAGATTCATTGATAATCAAAATCTGTGAAAATCATTTACTGTATTGTTTGACTAAGTCAATGTTTATCCAAGAACACTTTAGCTGATGTACCCACTGCCCAAAGCATGTGATTCTGCACTCAGTCACGGGGACACGACCAATTAAGACTGAAAAATTGTAGCTCTGTCATTCGGACTTCAAAAATTTGGAATCTGAACTTCTATTCATCAAAGAAAAATCAGGTTCTGCATTTTCAGTTTTTCCTCTTCTTCTCTTTTCTCTTCTCTCCCTCTCATATACTATATCAATCAAATTCCTTCTCAAATCTCTACTACAAGATGTTTAAAAGATCAAAATCAAGGAAGAAACATAAGGCTAATCTGATGAAGTCAAAGGTTACTTGGGTTAAAAGGGTAGAGTGATTAGTGAGTCTGCATATATACATATGTATAGTCATTCATATCTCTCTGTTGCATGAGGTTTCATCATTAGAAAGAATTTGAAAATGCCTCTAAAGATGTTTTTAATCCATTAAAAATCAAAGTAATCGGTTAAATTGTTTTTAAGAAATTGTTTTAACTCGATATTATATGAGCTTTATCAATTAAAATGTTTTTAAAACTTACATAACAAATTTTTAACTGATATGCTTTTGAAATAATCAATTATTTTCATTAAGAGTTTTTGAAAATCTTCTGTCAGTGTTTTAACTGATATAGATTTGAAATAATCAATTAAAATCACTTAAGATGTTTTGAAATGTTTTCTAGAAGTTTTTTAATCGATTAAACTTCGAAATAATCTATTAAAACCACTTGAAAAGTTTTTTTATCGATGTAATCTCATATATGACCGATCAGAACAAGTTATAATCGATGTAATCTCAAATATGATCGATCAGAATAATTTTAATTGATGTAAAATCGAATTAATCGATTAAAACAACTTAATGAACTTTTTGCTAACTGTTTTAATCGATTAAAACTTGTTATCAATTAAAATTACTTAGAAAGTTTTATGAAAGTTTTTGGTAGAATTTTAATCGATTAAATTGTGAATTAATCGATTAAAACAACTTAAGGGACTTTTTCTTAATTATTTTAATCGATTAAAACGATGTCGCATCAGTTAAAATAAATCTGGAAAATAATCAAGAACATTTTAACAGATTAAAAGAAGTTTTAACCGATTAATCAAAGACTTTTAACAGATTAAAAGAAGGGTTTAACAGATTAATTAAACAAGAAGTTGAAAAAATTTTCTATATAAATAGACGTGATTCAACATTTTAAAATACACTTTTGAGCAATCAATCAGGCAATCATAAGAGTTATTTGTTGAACATTCAAGGACTTGATGTTGCACTTGATGGACATGAAGATTGTTGATTTTGATGATGATTCAAGAACTCAAAGACTTAGAGTGTTGAAGACTTGTTTTGTATTGTAATAACTCTGTTTCAATTAGATTGAGTTTGTAATATTAGAGTTTAAGATCGCCGGTACATAGTTTGCACCTTAGAAGTTTCAAAAAGCTCAAATTTATCATCCAGGCTCGGCTTTAATCGATTAAATAGGGAAATAATCGATTAAAACAGTGAGAAAAACCATTTTCTGTATCTGCTCACTGGTTTAATCGATTAAACCACCTGTTAATCGATTAACAGGCCTGTTAATCGATTAAAAGCCCTTTTAATCGATTAAAACAATGTGTTTTTGGGTTCTGTTGATTTTGGCTCTGTAATAATCGATTAATACTTCATTTAATCGATTATTTTAGTCAAATTTTGATTTTTAACTTCAAATCAACCCTATTTTCGAAAACCCTTTTCCCAAGAACCCTAATTCCGAAATTCCCAATTCCCAAACCCTAATTTCTCTACTTAAGCTTCTCTATGGCACTCAGAGAAGAAGAACAACCTTTTTCATACAAAAGTTAAGTGTTGTGAGTGCCAGAGAACTGTTTGTTGCAAGAAAAAGGGGCTTTTGGAACCTGGTGTGGGCTAGAAGCGATAAGAATCACTAAGTGGAGTTCTTAGTGGATTGTGTGTTGTGCCGTCTCTAGGGAAAGTTGTTCTTCATCTCTTATGGATTTCAAGAGAGGTGTTTTCGTATCTTTATCTTTTCCATTGTAATTTGTTTGTAACAACTTGATTATAGTGATAGCGTTAATCCTCTGTTTGAGTGATTAGCAACTGGACGTAGGATCTTTTGATCCGAACCAGTATAAATCTCCTGTGTAAGATTTTCTTCTCTTCTCTATTTACATTTACACAGTTTTTAATCGGTAAAATTTGGGGACAATTTTGAAAACCTAATTTTTGTTAAGAAACCAATTCACCCCCCCTCTTGGTTTTTGTCTGACCACGTGAACATTCCGCTGCGCGATTCTAACAAGTGGTATCAGAGCTTACTTTAATAGTCATTCAAATTTTCGAAAATGGCCGAACAAAATCAAACTTTTGCCGAAGGTGCGTCTATCAACAGACCCCCACCTTTTGCGGGTCAAAATTATCCTTTTTGGAAGGTACGAATGCAAATTTTTTTAGAGTCTGTTGATAGAGGTGTTTGGGACGCTATTTTAAACGGTCCATATGTTCCTAAAGTTACTGAGAACTGTGTTAACGTTCTTAAACCTTTTTCTATATGGACTACAGAACAAAACAGAAAAGCACAATTTGATGTTAGGGCTAGAAATATAATTTCATCTGCTTTAACCCTTGACGAGTTTTAGAGGATCTCTGTTTGTAAAAGTGCTCAAGAGATGTGGAAAAAACTAAGAGTAACCTATGAAGGAACCGATGATAGTGACTCGATTTCGGAGTCAAGTGATTCGGTAATAGAAGCTAACATTTGCTTGTTGGCAAAAGACAATATATCTTCCGACTTTGAGGTTAGTGATTCCGACTCATCCTCAAGTGATGATGAAAATGATTTTGATGAATTGCAAAATGCTTATAATGAATTGTTTAGTGCTTTTAAGAACTTGAAGAATGAATATAAAGTTTTAAAGAAGAATTTAAGTAGATCCGAAAAGGAAATAGACTCCTTAAAAATGAAAATCACATGTTTAGAAGAAAAGGAGTCTTTAGAAACGAAAATTGTATGTTTAGATGAGGAAAATGATAAGAACTTAGCATGTGCAAATTGTAAAGAGCATGAATATGACATAGATATTCTTAACCATTTGCTAGACAAAGCCGAAAAGGAAATAGATGATCTTAAGAAGCATGAAATGATATTTGCTCAAAATAATGTAAATCATCAAGTTCCTTTGAAAAAGCCTAAAAGGAAAAATAAAAGAGTATGGTTAGAAAAAGGAACTAAAGCATCTATGATTAGAAATGCATTATTTTCAAATGCTACATCAAAAGTATGTTTTTATTGCATGAAACAAGGTCATACGTCAAATAGATGTAAAATTAAACATTTTGGTGTACCTAAAGGTAAATACATTTGGGTTCCTATAGTTAAATAATTTGTTATGTCTCTAACCCCAAGGACACAAAAGTTGTGGGGACCTAAGTTTACTATATTCTTGTTTTGTAGGAAACTTCCAAATCAAAGAAGTCTATGTGGTATGTTGATAGCGGATGCTCAAAACATATGGCCGGAGATAAATCTAAATTTGTGAGTTTCAAAGCTAAGGAACAAGGATATGTAACTTATGGGGACAACAACAAAGGGAAGATTCTTGGAATTGGAAACATAGGTGGTGCAAACACTTTGGAGATCAAGGATGTGCTACTTGTTGATGGACTTAAGCATAATCTCCTTAGTATAAGTCAACTATGTGACAAAGGATTTAAGGTAATATTTGAAAGTAAATTTTGCACCATACATTTGATAGATTCCGAAAATGTAGAATTAAAAGGCATTAGGCATAACAACATATATTTGATTGATTTGGATTGTTTACATGATTCTAGTATAACATGTTTAGTTGCTAAAGAAGAGAACCCTTGGTTATGGCATAAGAGAGCGGATCATATAAATATGCATCATTTGAACAAATTGATTTCAAAAGACTTAGTTATTGGTTTGCCTAAGTTAAAATTTGAGAAAGATAGATTGTGTGATGCATGCCAAAAGGGTAAACAAGTAAAATCATCATTTAAATCAAAGAATGTTATTTCCACTTCAAAACCCATAGAATTATTTCATTTAGATTTATTTGGACCTTCTAGGATAAAAAGCTTTGGTGGAAATTATTATGGTCTTGTGATTGTTGATGATTATTCTAGATATACATGGATATTTTTCCTAACTACGAAAAGTGAAGCTTTTAAGGTCTTTAGAAAATTTGAAAAACAAATTCAAAATGAAAAAGACTTAAGAATTAAAGTTTTAAGAAGTGACCATGGTGGTGAGTTTCAAAATGAAAAGTTTGAAAATTATTGTGAAGAAAATGGAATATTACATAACTTTTCTGCTCCTAGGACTCCCCAACAAAATGGTGTAGTTGAAAGGAAAAATAGGTCATTAGAGGAACTTGCTAGAACTATGTTAAATGAATCTAATGTTCCTAAATATTTTTGGGTTGATGCGGTTAGTACTGCATGTTATGTTTTAAATAGAATGCTCATTAGGTCAATTATTAAATCTACTCCCTATGAATTGTTTAATGGTAGAAAACCTAATGTTGCTCATTTGAAAAATTTTGGATGTAAGTGCTTTGTGTTGAATAATGGAAAGGACAACTTAGGAAAATTTGACTCTAAAGCCGATGAGGGCATTTTCTTAGGTTATTCATTAACTAGCAAGGCTTACAAGGTATTTAATAGAAGAACTTTGAATATAGAAGAATCTATTCATGTTACTTTTGATGAGATTGTAAACCTTGGGGGAAATCCTCTTGAGTCAAATAAAGAACTTGCAGGTGATGATGAATATATAAGAGAAGCTCTTGATGAATTATATTTGGAAGAAAATGAGCCTTCTCAAACGCCTGAATTAGCAAAAGAATGACAATCACCTAGAGGACTCTCAATGGACAATATCATAGGTGACTTCTCAAAAGGGGTAAGAACTAGAAATATGACTAATTTCTGTATGTCTGTAGCTTTTGTGTCACAGATAGAACCCAAAAATGTTGAGGAAGCACTTAAAGATGACCAATGGTGCATAGCCATGCAAGAAGAACTTAACCAATTTGAAAGGAATCAAGTCTGGGAATTAATCCCAAGAGAAGAATCACATCAAGTTATTGGAACCAAATGGGTGTTTAGAAATAAACTTGATGAAGATGGGAACATAACAAAGAATAAAGCCAGACTTGTTGCCAAAGGCTATTGTCAGGAGGAAGGTATAAACTATGATGAAACTTATGCTCCTGTTGCCAGGTTAGAGGCTATACGCCTACTTCTTGCTTATGCATCTTTGATGAAATTTAAATTATATCAAATGGATGTTAAGAGTGCATTTTTGAATGGTTTTATTAAAGAAGAAGTTTATGTGGAGCAACCCCCTGGTTTTGAAGATTTTAAATATCCTAATCATATTTTTAAATTAAAGAAAGCTTTATATGGGTTGAAACAAGCTCCTAGATCTTGGTATGAAAGGCTAAGTAGTTTCCTAACTTCAAATGATTTTTCTAGAGGAAAAATTGATTCTACGCTGTTTATAAAGAAAGTTAAAGAACATATCTTATTGGTCCAGGTATATGTTGATGATATTATTTTTGGATCAACTGATAATTCGTTATGTGTAGAATTTGCTAAGATAATGCAGGGAGAGTTTGAAATGTCTATGATGGGAGAATTGACATTCTTCCTTCGACTACAAATCAAGCAACTTAAAGATGGCACTTTCATCTCTCAAACCAAATACTGCAAAGAGATACTTAAAAAGTTTGGAATGGACACCTCAAAGGAAGCTAACACACCCATGGGAACTTCATGCTATCTAGACAAGGATGAATCAAGTTTGGAAGTTAATCAATCTATGTATAGAGGTATGATAGGTTCACTGTTATACTTAGCTGCAAGTAGACCTGATATTATGCATTCTGTCTGTGTGTTTGCTAGATTTCAGGCTTGTCCAAAAGAATCTCATCTAATTGCAGTAAAACACATTTTAAAATATTTAAAAGGAACTACTGGTTTTGGTTTATGGTATCCTTCTGATGCTTGTACTAGTTTAATAGAATATTCTGATGTTGATTATGGTGGATGCAAAATTGATAGGAAAAGTACTAGTGGGACATGTCATTTGTTAGGTTCATCCTTAGTATCGTGGCATTCTAAGAAACAAGCTTGTGTTGTTTTATCTACCACTGAAGCTGAATATATTGCAGCTGGTAGTTGTTGTGCTCAAATTCTGTGGATGAAACAACAGTTAGAAGATTATAGTATATTTTTAAATGACATACCTTTGATGTGTGATAATACGAGTGCAATTAATCTTACTAAGAATCCAGTAATGCACTCTAGGACTAAGCACATAGAAATTAGGCATCACTTTTTGAGAGATCATATCAACAAAGGGAACTGTAAAATAGAATACGTTGATACAAAGCATCAATTAGCAAATATTTTTACTAAGCCTCTACCCAAAGATAGATTTTATGATCTTAGAAGAGACTTAGGGATATTAGAAATAGCTTAAATTCTGCTTATTGAGACAATTTTTGGATGATTGTAATGATAAAATTCATTATACAGGATGTTCATAGTTTATCATGTGTTAAAACCTCAAAAATATGGTATACTCTCTGGAATAATGATTAATTGGAGTTATAATCGATTATTTGCATCCAAAACACTCAAAATAGGGCATTACTCTCTGGATTAATCGATTAATTCGATAATTAATCGATTATCTGCTCAATTTAATCGATTAAATGACTCTGGCACTGGTTTAATCGATTAATCTGAGTTTTAATCGATTAAACCTGGCAAGTTTGGCTTCCTAGCCGTTGCCAACGGATCTCTTGACCTATATTCACTTCCATATGACCGTTAGACATGCTTGATTATAAATAGGGACCTCCATTTCACTTCTACTCACTTATATCTCTTGAAATAAAGCTTTCTTACCTTATTCTAGCTAACTTGCCCTCTTCTCAATACATTTAGCTTTCTAAATCTTCTTGTTATTCCTCTAATCTTTCAATGGCCTCATCTTCTCGTGCTAAGATCCCTACTAGAAGAAGATCTGCACCCTCATCTCGTCCCCGTCCTAATTCTGTAGAAGGATGGATTTCTGATACAGATGGCCAACAAGATTTTCTGACCTACTGGAAGGAACGTGCTATTATTTCTCCTAAGTTTCTTATTGGTGAGCAATTCATCAATAAAGGGATTTAATTTTCCCAACCTTCTTGAAATTCAAGGAGTTCTTCCCTTCATTCAAATGCAAGGTACGTATTATCCTGACCTTGTTAGGGTATTTTACTCTAAATTTAAATTTAGAGATCAAATTGCTACCTCTAGAGTAAAAGGCGTCACAATTACTCTTGACAATGATATTTGGGAAAACGTCGCTCACTTTCCAATTAGAGAAGATGTTATTAACATTTATGGTGAGCTAGATGATTTTGACAGGTTCTTAGCTTACCGTTCTTTTCTGCGAAATCCCTCCATGGAGATTGGGCGTCTCCTTCTTGCTGGACCTCTAAAGAAGGAGGAACGCATGATTCAACATCTAATTGTCTGGATCCTCTGTCCCCGGGCTACAAATCATGCTCAATGTTCTTCAATTGATCTTAGGATTATTCATGCCATAATGAATAATGAGCCCTTAGATTGGGGCGTTCTTGTCACCATGACTATGTTAAAAGCCAAACGCCATCCCACCTTCAAAATTCCATATGCTCTCCTTGTCTCTCGGATTCTTGAATACAAAGGAGTCAATGTCGAAGGTGAACAAACAGTAAGAACAAATAACTTGAATCGCATGCTTGACAGCACATTAATCCAACTACAAATGGTGCGTGTCAATGACATTTATGTTCACAAGGATGATGTTCCAAATCAAGGTGATGATAATGAAGATTCTGATGAAGATATGCCTCCTGCTGCTGAGTTTCCCTCTGATCAAATCCAAAGTGTTGGAACTTCCTCTACTCATCATGAAACCCGACAATCCATGGAAGACATGTTATCAGACATGAATCAGAGAATGCAGTCATTCTTCACTCTTTCTAGAGTACGCATGAGGAAATAATTCGTCGTATATCTGATGTAGATGATAAAGTGTGTCGTTTAGAAAATAGATTTGATGCACACTTTCATAGTGATGATAGTGAAGAATTTTAAATTTGTTGTTATTTCTTATATTGTAATGAATGCTTTTCTTTGAAATAAAATGTGATGTTTTGTTATTGCTTTGATTGAGGGGGAGTTTTCTCTAAGTTATGCATATTTTGAGGGGGAGCTCTTATGTTTGTAATAGAAGATTTATTTTTTATTCTAATCAAAATAGGGGGAGAAAATATTTAAAGCCTAATATGATTGTTTTTAAATATTATCTAGTATATTATCTGGTATGTTTAATGTGTTTGTTAGTATGACAGATAAAACAGGTTATTACAAGGCTTTAAAAAGATAATTTTGATCATCATCAAAAAGGGGGAGATTGTTGAACATTCAAGGACTTGATGTTGCACTTGATGGACATGAAGATTGTTGATTTTTATGATGATTCAAGAAAAACCATTTTCTGTATCTGCTCACTGGTTTAATCGATTAAACCACCTGTTAATTGATTAACAGGCCTGTTAATCGATTAACAACCCTTTTAATCGATTAAAACAGTGTGTTTTGGGGTTCTGTTGATTTTGGCTCTGTAATAATCGATTAATACTTCATTTAATCGATTATTTCAGTCAGATTTTGATTTTTAACTTCAAATCAACCCTATTTTCGAAAACCCTTTTCCCAAGAACCCTAATTCCGAAATTCCCAATTCCCAAACCCTAATTTCTCTACTTAAGCTTCTCTATGGCACTCAGAAAAGAAGAACAACCTTTTTCATAAAAAAGTTAAGTGCTGTGAGTGCCAGAGAACTGTTTATTGCAAGAAAAAGGGGCTTTTGGAACCTGGTGTGGGCTAGAAGCAATAAGAATCACTAAGTGGAGTTCTTAGTGGATTGTGTGTTGTGCCGTCTCTAGGGAAAGTTGTTCTTCATCTCTTGTGGATTTCAAGAGAGGTGTTTTCGTATCTTTATCTTTTCCATTGTAATTTGTTTGTAACAACTTGATTATAGTGACAACGTTAATCCTCTGTTTGAGTGATTAGCAACTGGACGTAGGGTCTTTTGATCCGAACCAATATAAATCTCCTATGTAAGATTTTCTTCTCTTCTCTATTTACATTTACACAGTTTTTAATCGGTAAAATTTGGGGAAAATTTTGAAAACCTAATTTTTGTTAAGAAACCAATTCACCCCCCCTCTTGGTTTTTGTCCGACCACGCGAACATTCCGTTGCACGATTCTAACACTATTTTCAAGAAAGAATCTTGTTAGTTTGTGGAGTTTTTCAAAGTTCTTTCTTGAGGCAATTTTTGCATTCTTTTGGTGAAGAAACTCATTCTGCAGGAGCTGCATAATCCGGGTTTGATTGTTCTAGTTTCTTCTCTTTATTTCTTTACATTTCTTTACTTTATTGTGGGTGTCTAGAATTGTTGGGCACTGGTTCTATAGTTGGAATTTGGTTGCAGGTTGGTACAAGAACTGAAACTTAGCTCATGGGTGGTGTGTGTCTGGAATTGTTGGGCACTGGTTCTGTAGAAAAGTGAAATTTCCTGCAGAAAAGTGCATTGGCAAAGGTAGGTTCTAACTGTTCTCACCAAGGCCAGGCCCCCAAGGTACCCCCATTATAGGGACCCTTCAATCTCTCAGTCTTTGAACCATGCACGGATCTCCGTGTCAACGTTCTTAGACCAAAAGAATAAGGTTATCACCTTGAGTGGCGGTTTTCGACAATGACCTGTTGGCACTAAGGCCATTACCATGGTCGGTCGTACCTGCCACCCACTCCCTATGTGTATTCTCTCTTGCCCTCGGGTATAAAGGGACTATTGTGTGCAAGGGTTTGTGTACAATTGTTTATTTCAAACAATTGGAGAAAATAAGCATACAACAATTATTAAAGCCAACCAATATGAAAGTGATGAAGATCTTATTGAATCACTTGAATAAAGATCTTGTTGATTTGATGAAGTCAAAATGAAGTCAAAGGCTACTATGTTGCAGTCAAAGGTCACTTAGATAAAAGGGTAGAGTGATTAGTGAGTATGCATCTTTACTTAGGTATAATCATTTTTATCTCTCTACTGCATGAGGTTTCTTCATTTTGAAAGATTTTGCAAATGCCTCTAAAAACGTGTTTAAACTGTTAAAAACAAAGTATTTTGTTAAAAGGTTTTTTAAGTAACTATTTTAAATAATAGTATATGAGCTTTATCAGCTAAAATGTTCTTAACACTTTTGTAACAGGTTTTTAACTGATATGTTTTTGAAATAATCGATTGTTTTCATTAGAAGGAATTTTGAAAACCTTCTGCTAGTATTTTAACTGATATAGAATTGAAATAATCGATTAAAATGACTTAGAATATTTTGAAAAGTGTTCTGGCAGAATTTTAATCAATACAAACTCGAAATAATTGATTAAAATAACTTGAGGTATTTTGAAAGTTGTTATGTCAGTATTTTAATCGATACAAATGCGAAATAATCGATTAAAACAACTAAGAGATTTTTTCGAATGTTTTAATCGATTAAAACAAGTATGTTATCGATTAAAATAACTTAGAAAGTTTTATGAAATCTTTTGGCAGAATTCTAATCGATTAAAATGTGATTCAATCGATTAAAATAACTAAGAGGATTTTTTTCCAAAGTATTTTAATCGATTAAAACAAATTGTTATTAGTTAAAATCACCTAGAAAATTTTATGAAAACCTTTAGCGAGTATTTTAATCGATTAAAAGGAGAAACAATCTATTAAAACAATTTGAAGGATTTTCTTACAAAGAATTTTAATTGATATAAACGCTGTCGTATCAGTTAAAACAAATCTGGAAAATAATCAAGAACATTTTAACAGATTAAAAGAAGTTTTAATAGATTAAAACAAGATTTTTAACAGATTAGAAGATTATTTTAACAGATTAAATAAACCAGCAGTTTGGAAAATCTTCTATATAAACAGAATTGCTTGAACATTTTAAAACACATCTTTTGGCAATCAATCAAGCAATCATAAGTGCTACTTTCAAGAGAGAATCACGCACGTTTTGTGAAGATTTTAGAAGTTCTTTCTTGAGGCAGTATTTGCATTCTTTTGGTGAAGAAACTCATTCTGCAGAGCTGCATAAACCTGGTTTGGGTGTTCTAGTTTCTTCTCTTTGTTTCTTTACTTTATTTTCTGTATTGTGTGTGCCTAGAATTTTTTGAAATTTCCCCCCTCTTGAAAGAGCAAGGTTCTTGAAATTTACTGAAGTCTTTCGATCCAAATGGCTGGAAATAATTTTTCTGAGGGTGCTTGTATTGATAGACCTCCACTGTTTTGTGGTATAGATTACTCTTTTTGGGAGATAAGAATGAAGATCTTTATTGAATCTGTTGGTATAAATGTTTGGAATATTATTGAACAAGGAACTTATGTTCTTAACAGAGAATGGTCTAGTTTAAATGATTGTGAAAAGAAACTAATCCAAGATGATTGTATTGCTAAGAATATCATCACATTTGCACTTAACAAAAATGATTTTTTCAGGATATCTCATTGTCAAACTGCTGCACAGATGTGGAAAACTCTTGAATTGGCTTATGAAGAAACAACAAAGATATGTTTGATGGCCAATTCGGATTCGCCCATGACCAGTGTAAGTTCTGACTCAACAACTACTATGAATTACAGTTCATTACAAGATGCTTTTTATGAAATGCATGCAGTAGCTAAGAAATTAGAAATTGAAAACAAAAGATTAAAAAGCATGAATAGTTTATTAGAAAACAAAATCACTCTTCTTGAAAAGAAAATTGTTGATGAAGAAACTAAGAATGAAAATCTGGAAATAGGTAATAATTCTGATTGCATGTGTAATGATAAAGATTGTAAAAATTGTCCTGAGTTACAAAAGAAATTAACATATTTAATAAAAACTGCATCTAAACTTGCACAAGGAAAAACCAGTCTTGATATGATACTTGATTCTCAAAAATTGGTTATTGATCGTGGTGGTATTGGTTTTACACCTCTTGTTGGAAAGAAAACTAGAGCATTTAAAAACTATTTTGCATATAGTAAATCTGTTACATCTCCATTTATTACATGCTTCTATTGTATGAAAAGAGGTCATTCTGTTAAATTTTGTAGAATCAAGAAGTATGTTATTCCTAGAGGTAGAATGAAGTGGATTCCCAAAATTTCATTTCAAATAACCTGATTGGACACAATGATTATATAAAGGATACCAGAAATATGTTAAATCTGTTTTGCAGGAACAAAATCTGGAAGTCCCTTGGTATCAAATCAGCAAATTTTGATTATGGATTCATGGACTGTGTATTTTAATTGATATAAAACTATTTTAATCGATTAAAATCACTTACAGAGAATACCAGAAAAGTTTTCCGTACAATTTTAATTGATTGAAATACGAATTAATCGATTAAAATGTTCTCAAGAAATTAGTTTAGCTGTTTTAATCGATTAAAAAGGATTTATATCAATTAAAATCATTAAAAGGACAAATTTAAACCGATTATTCCTCGATTCAATCGATTATTATTCTGATATATTTCTTCCAGAACTTGATTAATCGATTGAATATTAAATTAATCGATTCATATTCTACTGCCAGTACAGAATTAATTGATTATTTCGATTTTGTATCAGTTTGTACTGCAACTACACTAATTTCTCTTTCAGGCAAAGCAAACTGAAGATCTCTGGTACCTTGACGGCGACTGTTCTAAACATATGACAGGTGATATTACAAAGTTTTACAATTTAAAACTAAAGAATGGTGGGACTGTTGTCTATGGGGATAATAACAAAGGAAGAATCCTTGGAATAGGTGACATCAAATGCACAGAATTAGGTATTATTAACAATGTATTATATGTTGAGGGTTTAAAACATAATTAGATTAGTATTAGCCAGCTATTGTTCAACATACAAGGACTTGATGTTGAACTTACATGGACATGAAGCTTGTTGATTTTGATGATGATTCGAGAACAAAGAACTTAGAGTGTTGAAGTCTTGTATTGTTGTGTAATAACTCTGTTTTGATGAGTTTGAGTCTGTAATATTAGAGTCTAAGAGAGCCGGTACATAATCTACTCTTTAGAAGCTTCAAAAACTCATATTTATCAAAAAGCCTCGGGTTTAATCGATTAAATCATCAGATAATCGATTATTACAGTGAGAAAAACCATATTCTGTATCTATTCACTGTAATAATTGATTAACACACCTGTTAATCGATTAACAGGTCAGTTAATCGATTAACAAGCCAGTTAATCGATTAACAGGCCAGTTAATCGATTAACAGGCCAGTTAATCGATTAACAACGCACTTAATCGATTAAAATAAAGAGTTTTGGGGTTCTGTTGATTTTGGCTCTGTAATAATCGATTAACACTTCATTTAATCGATTATTTCGGTCAGATTTTGATTTTCAACTTCAAATTAAACCTATTTTTGAAAACCCTAATCCCAATACTCCTAGTTCCGAAAATCCCCAATTCCCAAACCCTAATTCATCTACTTAAGGTTCTCTATGGCTCTCAGAAAAATAGAACAACCTTTTTCAAACAAAAGTTAAGTGTTATGAGTGCCAGAGAACTGTTTGTTGGAGGAAAAAGGGGCTTTTGGAACCTGTGTGGGCTAGAAGCGATAAGAATCACTAAGTGGAGTTCTTAGTGGATTGTGTGTTGTGCCGTCTCTAGGGAAAGTTGTTCTTCATCTCTTGTGGGTTTCAAGAGAGGTGTTTTCTTTACTTAATCTTTTCCATTGTTAATTGTTTGTAACAACTTTGATTATAGTGACAGCGTTAATCCTCTGTTTGAGTGATTAGCAACTGGACGTAGGGTCTTTTGATCCGAACCAGTATAAATCTCCTGGGTAAGACTCTATCTCTATCTTATTTATGTTTACACAGCTTTTTAATCGGTAAAATTTGGGGAAAATTTTTAAAACCTAATTTTTGTTAAGAAACCAATTCACCCCCCTCTTGGTTTTTGTCCGACAACGTGAACATTCTGCTGCGCGATTCTAACAAGTGGTATAGAGCTTGCTTTGATAGTCATTCAAACTTTTTAAAAATGGCCGGACAAAATCAAACTTTTACCGAAGGTGCGTCTATCAACAGACCCCCACTTTTTGCGGGTCAAAATTATCCTTTCTGGAAAGTAAGAATGCAAATCTTTTTAGAGTCTGTTGATAGAGGCGTTTGGGACGCTATTTTAAACGGTCCCTATATTCCTAAAGTTACTGAGAACAGTGTAGATGTTCCTAAACCTTTTTCTAGATGGACAACAGAGGAAAATAGAAAAGCACAATTTGACGTTAGGGCTAGAAATATATTTCATCTGCTTTAACCCTTGACGAGTTGTACAGGATCTCTGTTTGTAAAAGTGCTCAGGAGATGTGGGAAATGCTAAGAGTGACCCACGAAGGTACCGATGACGTTAAGAGAGCACGAAAAAATTCCCTAATCCAAGAATACGAGATGTTCCGGATGCAACAAGGCAAAACGATATTTGACGTTCAAAAGCGTTTCACTCATATTGTGAACCATCTCACCAGATTAGGTAAAATCTTTGACGTTGATGAATTGAATGTTAAAATCTTAAAATCTTTGGATAGGAAATGGAAACCTAAGGTGACGGCCATCTCGAAGTCACAAAACCTTGCCACAATGTCTATGGAGGCGCTCTTTGGAAAGTTAAGAGAGCATGAGCTAGAGCTAGGAAGGCTAAATGAAGAGGAAGGACAATATCAAAAGAAGAACTTAGCCTTCAAAACCGAAATTTCCAAAGGTAAAAATAAAAAGGAAGAAGAACACTCGAAAAATGAAGAAGAAGAATTGAGTCTTATGATAAAGAAGTTCACCAAATTCATGAAAGCCAAAGGAAGGCGTCCATTCAAAGGTAAGGGAAAGGTAAGAGAAAGTACTTCCGTAAATATAAAATGTTATGGTTGTGATGAAGCAGGACATATGAAGACCGAATGTCCAAACAAGAAAAACGAAGAAATCAAAAGCAAAAAGTTCTTCAAAAAGAAAGCCTACATTGCTTGGGACAACAGTGATTCAAGTTCGAAATCAAGTGACTCGGAAGTTGAAGCCAATATTTGCTTAATGACAAATGACAACATATCTTCCGACTTTGAGGAAACTTCCAAATCAAAGAAGTCTATGTGGTATCTTGATAGCGGATGCTCAAAGCAAATGACTGGTGATAAAACGAAATTTGTGAGTTTCAAAGCTAAAGAACAAGGATATGTAAGTTATGGGGACAACAACAAAGGGAAAATTCTTGGAATTGGAAATATAGGTGGTGCAAACACATTGGAGATTAAGGACGTGCTTCTTGTTGATGGACTAAAGCATAATCTCCTTAGCATAAGTCAACTATGTGACAAAGGATTTAAGGTAATCTTTGAAAGTAAATTTTGCACTATACATTTGATAGATTCCGAAAATGTAGCATTAAAAGGCATTAGGCATAATAACATATACTTGATTGATTTGGATTGTATACATGATTCTAGTATAACATGTTTAGTTGCTAAGGAAGAGAACCCTTGGTTATGGCATAAGAGAGCAGCTCATATAAATATGCATCATTTGAATAAATTGATATCAAAAGACTTAGTTATTGGTTTGCCTAAGTTAAAGTTTGAAAAATATAGGTTATGTGATGCATGTCAAAAAGGTAAACAAGTAAAATCATCATTTAAATCAAAGAATGTTATTTCCACTTCAAAACCCCTAGAATTATTACATTTAGATTTATTTAGACCTTCTAGGATAAAAATATTTGGTGGAAATTATTATGGTCTTATGATTGTTGATGATTATTCTAGATATACTTGAACATTTTTCCTAGCAATGAAAAGTGAAGCTTTTAAGGTTTTTAGAAAGTTTGCAAAGCAAATTCAAAATGAGAAAGACTTAAGAATTAAAGTTTTAAGAAGTGACCATGGTGGTGAGTTTCAAAATGAAAATTTTGAAAATTATTGTGAGAAAAATGGAATATTGCATAACTTTTCTGCTCCTAGGACTCCCCAACAAAATGGTGTAGTTGAAAGGAAAAATAGGTCACTAGAGGAACTTGCTAGAACCTAATGTTGTTCATTTGAAAATCTACTCCATATGAATTGTTTAATGGTAGAAAACCTAATGTTGCTCATTTGAAAATATTTGGATGTAAGTGCTTTGTGCTAAATAATGGAAAGGACAACTTAGGAAAATTTGACTCAAAAGCGGATGAGGGAATTTTCTTAGGTTATTCATTGACTAGCAAGGCTTACAGGGTGTTTAATAGAAGAACCTTAAATATTGAAGAATCTATTCATGTTACTTTTGATGAAATTGTAGACCTTGGGGGAAATCCTCTTGAGTCAAATAAAGAACTTGCAGGTGATGATGAGTATATAAGAGAAGCTCTTGATGAATTGTATTTGGAAGAAAATGAGCCTTGTCAAACACCTGAATTAGCAAAAGAATGGCAATCACCAAGAGGACTCTCAATGGACAATATCATTGGTGATATCTCAAAAGGGGTAAGAACTAGAAATATGATTAATTTCTGCATGTCTATAGCTTTTGTGTCACAGATAGAACCCAAAAATGTTGAGGAAGCGCTTAAAGATGACCAATGGTGCATTGCTATGCAAGAGGAACTTAACCAATTTGAAAGGAATCAAGTCTGGGAATTAATCCCAAGAGAAGAATCACATCAAGTAATTGGAACTAAATGGGTGTTTCGAAATAAAATTGATGAAGATGGAAACATAACAAAGAATAAAGCTAGACTTGTTTCCAAAGGCTACTGTCAGGAGGAAGGTATTGATTATGATGAAACTTATGCTCATGTTGCCAGGTTAGAGGCTATACGCCTACTTCTTGCTTATGCATCTTTGATGAAATTTAAATTATATCAAATGGATGTTAAAAGTGCATTTTTTGGTTTTATTAAAGAAGAAGTATATGTGGAGCAACCCCCTGGATTTGAAGATTTTAGTTATCCTAATCATATTTTTAAATTAAATAAAGCATTATATGGGTTGAAACAAGCTCCTAGATCTTGGTATGAAAGGCTAAGTAGTTTCCTAACTTCAAATGATTTTTCTAGAGGAAAAATTGATTCTACGTTGTTTATAAAGAAAGTAAAAGAACATATCTTATTGGTCCAAGTATATGTTGATGATATTATTTTTGGATCAACTGATAATTCCTTGTGTGTAGAATTTGCTAAGATAATGCAGGGAGAGTTTGAAATTTCTATGATGGGAGAATTGACATTCTTCCTTGGACTTCAAATCAAGCAACTTAAAGATGGCATTTTTATCTCTCAAACCAAATATTGCAAAGAGATACTCAAAAAGTTTGGAATGGACACTTCAAAGGAAGCTAACACACCCATGGGAACTTCATGTTATTTAGACAAGGATGAATCAGGTTTGGAAATTAATCAATCTATGTATAGAGGTATGATAGGTTCTCTGTTATACTTAATTGCAAGTAGACCTGATATTATGCATTCTGTCTGTGTGTGTGCTAGATTTCAGGCCTGTCCAAAAGAATCTCACTTAACTGCAATAAAACGTATTTTAAAATATTTAAAAGGAACTACTGGTTTTGGTTTATGGTATCCATCTGAAGCTTGTACTAGTTTAATAGGTTATTCTGATGCTGATTATGGTGGATGCAAACTTGATAGAAAGAGTACTAGTGGGACATGTCATTTGTTAGTTTCATCTTTAGTATCTTGGCATTCTAAGAAACAGGCATGTGTTGCTTTATCTACTACTGAAGCTGAATATATTGCAGTTGGTAATTATTGTGCTCAAATTTTGTGGATGAAACAACAGCTAGAAGATTATAGTATATTTCTAAATGACATTCCTTTAATGTGTGATAATACGAGTGCAATCAATCTTACTAAGAATCCAGTAATGCACTCTAGGACTAAGCATATAGAGATTAGACATCACTTCTTAAGAGATCATATAAGCAAAGGAAACTATAAAATTGAGTATGTTGATACAAAGCATCAGTTAGCAGATATTTTTACTAAGCCTCTACCCAAGGATAGATTCTATGATCTTAGAAAAGACTTAGGGATATTAGAAATAGCTTAAATTATGCTTAATTAGACAAATTTTGGATGGTTGTAATGATATAATTCATTATGTAGAATGTTAATAGATTATCATGTGTATAAACCTCAAAAATTTGATGAACTCTCTGGAATAATCGATTATTTGGAGTTATAATCGATTATTTGCACCCAAAACACCCAAAACATGACATTTCTCTCTGGATTAATCGATTAACTCGCCAGATAATCGATTAAACTCAGTGTTAATCGATTAATTGTTTGAATTAATCGATTAAATAGGTTTGGTACTGGTTTAATCGATTAATTTAAGATTTAATCGATTAAACCTGGCAAGTTTTGTTTTTTAGGCGTTGCCAACGGCTCTCTTGACCTTTATTCACTCCCATATGACCGTTGGAGATGCTTGGTTATAAATTGGGACCTCCATTTCACTTCTACTCACTTCTATCTCTTGAATTCAAGCTTTCTTGCCTCATTCTACTCACTTTGCCTTCTTCTAACATCACTTCTCTTCCTAAATCTTTCTTGTTACTCCTCTAATTATTCAATGGTCTCATCTTCTCATGCCAAAATTCCCACCAGAAGAATATATGCACCTTCATCTGATCCCCGTCCTAATTTTGTAGAAGGATGGATCTCTGATGCTGAAGGCCAACAAGAATTTTTGTCTTATTGGAAGGAACGTGGTATTATCTCTCCCAAATTTCTTATTGGTGATCAATTCATCAATAAGGGATTCAATTTTCCTAATCTCCTTGAAATTCAAGGAGTTCTCCCTTTCATCCAAATGCAAGGTACGTATTATTCTGACTTAGTTAGGGTATTTTTCTCTAGGTTCAAATTCAGAGATCAAATAGCTACCTCTCGTGTAAAGGGGGTAACAATTATTCTTGATGATGATATTTGGGAAAACGTTGCCCATTTTCCTATAAGAGAAGATGTTATTAACGTGTTTGGTGAGTTAGATGATTTTGACAGGATCATGGCTTACCGTTCTTTTCTGCGAAACCCTTCCATGGAGATTGGGCATCTCCTTCTAGCTAGACCTTTGAAGAAGGAGGAACGCATGATTTTTCATTTACTTGTCTGGATCCTATGTCCCCGGGCTACAAATCATGCTCAATGTTCTTCAATCGATCTTCGCATTATTCATGCAATAATGCATAATGAGCCTCTAGATTGGGGTATTCTTGTCACCATGACTATGTTAAAAGCCAAACATCATCCCACCTTCAAAATTCCATATGCCCTCCTTATCTCTCGTATTCTTGAATACAAAGGAGTAAATGTCAAAGGTGAACAAACAGTTCGAACGACAAATCTGAACTGCATGCTGGACAACACATTAACTCAACTCCAAATGGTGCATGTCAACAATATTTATGTTCACAAGGATGACGTTCCAAACGAAGATGAAGATAATGAAGATTCTGATGATGATATGCCCCCTGCTGCTGAGTTTCCCTCTGATCAAATCCAAAGTGCTGGAACTTCCTCTACTCATCCTGAAAACCGACAATCTATGGAAGATATGTTATCTGATATGAACCAGAGGATGCAGGCATTCTTCACTCTTTCTGGAGTACGACATGAGGAAATAATTCATCGTATCTCTGATGTAGATGATAAAGTGTGTCATTTAGAAAATAAATTTGATGCACACTTTCATAGTGATAGTGAAGAATTTTAAAGTTTGTTTTTATTTTATCTCTTGTTGTAATGTATTTTTTATTTTCTGAAATAAAATGTGGTATTCTTTTATTGCTTTGTTTGAGGGGGAGTTATCTCCAAGTTATGCATATGTTGAGGGGGAGCTCTTAATTTTTTATTATAATCAAAATAGGGGGAGAAATATTTAAAGCCTCTTATGATTGAATTTAAATATTATCTGGTATGTTTAATGTGTTTGTTAGTGTGACAAATAAAACAAGTTATTACAAGGCTTTAAAAGAAAATTTTGATCATCATCAAAAAGGGGGAGATTGTTAAACATACAAGGACTTGATGTTGAACTTACATGGACATGAAGCTTGTTGATTTTGATGATGATTCGAGAACAAAGAACTTAGAGTGTTGAAGTCTTGTATTGTTGTGTAATAACTCTGTTTTGATGAGTTTGAGTCTGTAATATTAGAGTCTAAGATAGCCGGTACATAATCTACTCTTTACAAGCTTCAAAAACTCATATTTATCAAAAAGCCTCGGGTTTAATCGATTAAATCATCAGATAATCGATTATTACAGTGAGAAAAACCATTTTTTGTATCTGTTCACTGTAATAATCGATTAACACACCTATTAATCAATTAACAGGCCAGTTAATCGATTAACAGGGCACTTAATCGATTAAAACAAAGAGTTTTGGGGTTCTGTTGATTTTGGCTCTGTAATAATCTATTAACACTTCATTTAATCGATTATTTCAGTCAGATTTTGATTTTTAACTTCAAATTAAACCTATTTTCGAAAACCCTAATCCCAATACTCCTAGTTCCGAAAATCCCCAATTCCCAAACCCTAATTCATCTACTTAAGGTTCTCTATGACTCTCAGAAAAATAGAACAACCTTTTTGAACCAAAGTTAAGTGTTGTGAGTGCCAGAGAACTGTTTGTTGGAGGAAAAAGGGGCTTTTTGGAACTTGGTGTGGGCTAGAAGCGATAAGAATCACTAAGTGGAGTTCTTAGTTAGGGATGGCAAAATGGGCTAGGCCTGGCGGGCTGGCCCGCCAGCCCGCCATAATATGGCGGGGCGGGTTGGTGTTTTCAGCCCACCAGCCCGCTTTGGCCCGCCCCGCCAAGCCTGCCAACTCGTCGGGTCAACCCGCTGGGACGGGCGGGCCAGCCCGTGACCCGCCTAATTAATAAAAAATAATTTTTTATTGTAATAAAATTAATTATAAAGATAATATATAAAGTTAAAAATTTTAAAAAGAAAATTAAAAAAGTTTTATTCTCACAGAAAATATTCTCCTTCCTGAAACATAACCTTCTCTCCTGTTCTCCTTGTTTATCCTAAACACTGATTTTTTTTATCCTTATTACATGAATTAATGGTGTAAGAATTACTCAACCAAGAATAATATGAAGTTTTATCAAATAAAAAAGATATAGGTATTTGAATTTTTTAATATAAAAAATACAAATTTTATAAGTTTAACGTTATTATTATATATATATATATATATATATATATATATTTGTCATTATTTATTATTATGTAAATTTTATTATTGTTCTAAATTATAATTTCTTAAAATAATGTATTGGTTTATATTTTTAAATTGAAATAATATATATATATATATATTGAATTATTGACAAACAAATAATAATTTTATTATTAAATTTATTAAAAAAATTTATTTAAAATTTTTTTCTAAATTATGGCGTGGCGGGCCAAGGTCTATAGCCCGTCATGACTATATCGAGCCAGCCCGCCCCGCCCCGCTTTTGGCGGGCCAAAGGCGGGGCGGGCCAAAACGGGGCGGGCTGGCCCATTTTGCCATCCCTATTCTTAGTGGATTGTGTGTTGTGCCGTCTCTAGGGAAAACTGTTCTTCATCTCTTGTGGGTTTCAAGAGAGGTGTTTTCTTTACTTAATCTTTTCCATTGTTAATTGTTTGTAACAACTTTGATTATAGTGATAGCGTTAATCCTCTATTTGAGTGATTAGCAATTGGACGTAGGGTCTTTTGATCCGAACCAGTATAAATCTCCTGTGTAAGACTCTATCTCTATCTTATTTACGTTTACACAGCTTTTTAATCGGTAAAATTTGGGGAAAATTTTTAAAACCTAATTTTTGTTAAGAAACCAATTCACCCCCCCTCTTGGTTTTCTTCCGACAACGCGAACATTCTGCTGCGCGATTCTAGCAGCTATGTGATAAAGGACACAAAGTTATCTTTGGTCAAGATAAATGTCAAATAATCAAATCAGATTCAGAACAGGTACTGATTACTGGTAAGAGGATCAATAATATTTACATGTTAGATACTAATTCTGCTAAAAACTGTTGTTTAATCTCTAAAGAGAATGATTCCTGGTTGTGGCATAGGACGTTAGCTCATATTCATATGAATCACCTTAATAAATTGATTTCTAAATATCTTGTAATTGGCTTACCCAAATATTTTTAAAATTAAAATCTGATACTTTCCATATGTTTAAGAAATTTGCAAAACAAATTCAAAATGAAAAAGGCTATTTCATCTCTTGTATTCAAAGTGATCATGGGGGAGAGTTTTCAAACGAAAATTTCAATAAATTTTGTGATAAACATGGTATTAAGCATACTTTTTCTGCTCCTAGAACTCCTCAACAGAATGGTGTAGTTGAAAGGAAAAATCATTCTCTTGAAGAGTTAGCTAGGACAATGCTTAATGAGAAAGCATTACCAAAATATTTTTGGGCTGATGCAGTTAGTACTGCTTGCCATGTTGCTAGATTAGAGATTGTTATACTTCTACTTGCTTATGCTGCTATTGCTAGATTAGAGATTGTTATACTTCTACTTGCTTATGCTTCGATAAAAAGTTTCAGGTTATTTCAAATGGATGTCAAAAGAGCTTTCTTAAATGGCTACTTGAATGAAGAAGTTTTTGTTACACAACCACCTAGTTTTGAAGATCATATTCATCCAGAATATGTTTATAGATTAAAGAAAGCCTTGTATGGTCTCAAGCAAGCCCTAAGACAATGGTATGAAAGGTTAAGTAATTTTCTCATATCAAAGGGCTATCAAAGAGGTTTGGTTGATAAGACTTTATTCCAAAAAAAATTAAATAATGATGTAATTCTAGTTCAAGTATACGTTGATGACATCATATTTTGAGCCACTAATGTGTCTTTATGTAAAGATTTTATCAAAGATATGCAGGGAGAATTTGAGATGTCTATGATGGGAGAACTCAACTACTTTCTTGGATTACAAGTTAAATAACTTCAAGGAGGAAGTTTTCTCCATCAATCAAAATACTGCACAGAGCTTTTAAAGAAATTTGAGATGCAGCATTGCAAAGAAGCATCAACACCAATGTCCACCAATTGCTATCTTGATTCTGATGAAAAAGGAAAACCAGTAGATAAAACTAAATATAGAGGGCTTATTGGTTCTTTACTATATCTAGCAGCAGGTAGACCTGACATTATGTTTAGTGTTTGTATGTGTGCCAGGTTTCAATCTGCACCAAAAGAATCTCATCTTACTGCTGCAAAAAGGATCCTCAAATATCTCAAAGGAACTTTAAATGTTGGGTTATGGTATCCTAGTGAGTCCAAACTAAATTTAATTGGATACTCTGACTCAGACTTTACAGGATGTAAGCTTGATAGGAAAAGCACTAGTGACACTTGTCATATTCTTGGAAGCAGCTTAATCTCATGGCATAGTAAAAAGCAATCATGTGTTGCCCTTTCTACAGCTGAAGTCCAGTACATTGCAGCTGGAAGTTGTTGTGCTCAATCCCTTTGGCTCAAACAACAGCTTGAGGATTATGGTTTAATTCTTAGAAAAATTCCTCTTTTATGTGATAATACTAGTGCCATTATATTAACTAAAAATCCAATTCAACATTCTAGGACAAAACATATAGAAATTAGACATCATTTCATTAAAGATCATGTTTTGAAAGGTGATTGTGAAATTTTCTTTATAGAAACTGAAAAACAACTAGCAGATATTTTTACAAAACCTCTTGCTCGTGATCGATATTACAAAATCCGCACTGAATTAGGCATTTTAGATGCATCCAACATCACTTAATTTTCACTATCTGGTTATTTTAATTGATAAAAACAAGTTTTAATCGATTTAAAGCATTTATACAATATTTTTCATACTGTTGTAATCGATTAAATGTCGATTTAATCGATTAAATGAACTTAAGTTTCTAGATTTCTAATTTCATCACTATTTTAATCGATTAAAACAATATTTTAATCGATTAAAACCAGTAACATGAACATTTTTAATCGATTTTGTCCTGTTTTTAATCGATTATTACTCTGGAAAGAAAAATTAAAGGCTTTAGTTAATGGTTGTTCTTGTAACATGCTACTAAGGCATGATTCCCTTATCTTTACACGTGTCTATTGTATTCATTACAAACGTGTTAATGAAGATAAGTTTGAATCAACTTTGATTGGTCTTTATATGAGTTATATATCCTATTCAATTTTTTTTACTATTTTCAAAAACAAATTTTGATACATATCATGCATAGTGTTTGTTTTTGTTCCTCTCTTCCCTATTTTTGATGAAGTCAAAAGGGGGAGAAATAATTGCTTTGCTTTTAATGATAATGATTTTCCTTATTTTAGGGGGAGTAATAACATAGGGGGAGAAATGGGAAAATTGATTAAAAACTTACTAATCTATATTCAAGTGACTTCTTCTGCAGATATATTATTCAAAGAGGTGTTTGTCTTCATCAAATAGGGGGAGACTGAAAGTGATGAAGATCTTATTGAATCACTTGAATAAAAATCTTGTTGATTTGATGAAGTCAAAATGAAGTCAAAGGCTACTATGTTGCAGTCAAAGGTCACTTAGAAAAAAGGGTAGAGTGATTAGTGAGTCTGCATCTTTACTTAGGTATAATTATTATTATCTCTCTACTGCATGAGGTTTCTTCATTTTGAAAGATTTTGCAAATGCCTCTAAAAACGTGTTTAAACTGTTAAAAACAAAGTATTTTGTTAAAAGATTTTTTAAGTAACTATTTTAACTAATAGTATATGAGCTTTATCAGCTAAAATGTTCTTAACACTTTTGTAACAGGTTTTTAAATGATATGTTTTTGAAATAATCGATTGTTTTCATTAGAAGGAAT
This sequence comes from Sphenostylis stenocarpa, assembly GCA_963425845.1. NCBI lineage: Eukaryota > Viridiplantae > Streptophyta > Magnoliopsida > Fabales > Fabaceae > Sphenostylis > Sphenostylis stenocarpa. The sequence goes on along the minus strand of OY731400.1, from coordinate 26,637,142 downwards.
TTTGAAAACCTTCTGCCAGTATTTTAACTGATATAGAATTGAAATAATCGATTAAAATGACTTAGAATATTTTGAAAAGTGTTCTGGCAGAATTTTAATCAATACAAACTCGAAATAATCTATTAAAATAACTTGAAGTATTTTGAAAGTTGTTATGTCAGTATTTTAATCAATACAAATGTGAAATAATCGATTAAAACAACTAAGAGATTTTTTCAGAATGTTTTAATCGATTAAAACAAGTATGTTATCGGTTAAAATAACTTAGAAAGTTTTATGAAATCTTTTGGCAGAATTCTAATCGATTAAAATGTGATTCAATCGATTAAAATAACTAAGAGGATTTTTTCCAAAGTACTTTAATCGATTAAAACATATTGTTATCAGTTAAAATCACTTAGAAATTTTTATGAAAACCTTTAGCAGTATTTTAATCGATTAAAAGGCGAAACAATCGATTAAAACAATTTGAAGGATTTTTTACAAAGAGTTTTAATTGATATAAACGTTGTCATATCAGTTAAAACAAATCTGGAAAATAATCAAGAACATTTTAACAGATTAAAAGAAGTTTTAACAGATTAAAACTAGACTTTTAACAGATTAAAAGATTATTTTAACAGATTAAATAAACCAGCAATTTGGAAAATCTTCTATATAAACAGAATTGCTTGAACATTTTAAAACACATCTTTTGGCAATCAATCAAGCAATCATAAGTGCTACTTTCAAGAGAGAATCGCGCAAGTTTTGTGAAGATTTTAGAAGTTCTTTCTTGAGGCAATATTTGCATTCTTTTGGTGAAGAAACTCATTCTGCAGAGCTGTATAAACCTGGTTTGGGTGTTCTAGTTTCTTCTCTTTGTTTCTTTTCTTTTCTTTTCTGTATTGTGTGTGTCTGGAAGTGTGGGCACTGGTTTTTGTGGCTGGAATTTGGCTGCAGGGTTGTTCAAGAACTGGAAATTGGTTCTTGGTGAAGGTTTAGGTGCAAGGACTGGAATTTTGGTTCTTGTGGTAGATTGAGTGTGTGATTGAAGTTGTAATCTGTAAAACGTTCAATCTAGTGGAACCCAGCTGGAATTTGGCTAGAAACTGGACGTAGCCCTGGGATTGGGTGAACCAGTATAAATCTTGGTTGTATCTTTCTAAACCTTTCTCTCTTTAATTTTGTCACTGCCTTTACTTTGATTGTTTGTTGTGTTTGATTCAAGAATTGGTCAGAATACTTAATATTTGAAATAGATAATCTATAAATTGCGAAAATCTTTCAAAGATCAATTCACCCCCCCCCCTCTTGATCTCAGCCTACTTTTCTAACACAATAAAGCATGTTATAAAACAAGAGAGGGTAAAGGCATAATTTCTAGTTTTTATTTCTTAAACTAGTCCATCACTAAATGGGATCAACTCTCTAGCTTCCCCATTGGAGTTGCCATCTGTCACCGCCGTCAAAAGAGGCGATCAGAGCGACGCGATGGTTTTGGATTGACTTGCGTTTTTTGAAAGAAGTGGTTCAACACCTTTAGGTTATCTGATAACCGGGCTGAACCTAAAGTCGAGGTTCGAGGAGTTGTCATTAGTGTTTTAACCTTAAACACTGAAAAGGGTGAAAAAAAGAAGAAGACAGTGGATTTAGAAAAAAAAAACTTTGGTCATTACAACCAGAGTCGGGTAAGGGAGTTAGTTACGTTTGGGGAAGGTGTTAGCACCCCACAACGCCCCTTTTGGGTTCCCTATGATGGACTAGTTTAGAAAATAAATACTTAGAGAAATTATGCTTTTACCCTATTATTCTATCTACTTGCAAAATTTAAATGTCTACATGACCCTATTATCTAATGCACACAAAGAAAGCGATAAAGAAAGTAGTAAAAGAGAGAGAGAATAAGGAAGGAACCTCCGAAGCAAGCTTTATATTAACCTTTCGAAACTTGAGGATGCTTTTTGGAAGTCCTCGCACTCTACAAGCACGCTCCTCCCGAAAAAGTAAAGAAAGTCACTCTACCAAGGGTCGAATGTCTCAATAGGAGACTTCCTTAACCGATTTTTACTTTACACGGAAATTGGAAAGCTCACACGAACTCCGGAATAATGCTTAGAGTCACTCAAAAGTGTCAAAAGGCTTCCTAGAGAGTGGTAGGAGTGAAAAGGGTGTGAAATTTTGAGGAATGGGGGCTCCTATTTATAGGGAACAACACCAGGAAAAAAGTGGACGGCTGTCTGGACTTAGTAGACGGTCGTCCATGGCAAAAAGTGGCCATGGACGGCCATCCATGTAGGATGGACGGTCTTCCATGACCAAAAGTTGTCATGGACGGCCATCCAAGCTAGGTGAACGGTCGTCCATAGCCTTAAAGTTGGCATGGACGGTCGTCTGACTATCCTGGACGGCCATCTACTGTCTCTGACGGATTTTCTGATTTTTATTGCCTCTGAAAACCCTTCCTATCTTAAATGGAACCTAGAAAAAGCTACTAGGAACTTAACAAAGTCTTGAGCATCTTCGAAATGAGTTATCTCTGGCTTTATTGGGAAGCCGGACAAGATTTGGGGTCTACAATTGCCATGTGCTATGGAGATGAGTGGTGTAGAATAAATCTGAAAAAGTAACGATAATTTTTTCATGTGCAATGTACAATGAAATAATGCAATAACGACTATTTTTCCATGTGCAGTGTATAATGCAATAATGCAGTAACGAATAATTTTGCACGTATAAAGTACAATGCAATAATGTAATAACAACTTTTTTCCATGTGTAGTGCATGTGAACCTACTCTCTCATCTTGATAAGTCATTGACCATATTTCAATCAAGACCTAGTGTCATGCACCTTGTTCGAGGATGTGACAACACACTGACCACAAGTCAGTCAAGCATCAGTTTGATCACACGCTGACCAAGGAGTTATATGGCATACGCGTGGCATATAGATCACATGGATTATGCTTTTCTCATGCACCGATGATAAGACAATACAATGTGCATGAGTTAGTCAAGAACTCAATCTAACTGCACGTTGATCAAGGACTTGATGTAGCATATGCATGCCGCAGAACTCACATGGGCTTTGCTTTTATCATGCACCAATGACAAGGCAACACACTGTGCATGAGTTAGTCAAGAATCCAATCTAACCACACGTTGAACGAGGAGTTGACGTGGCATACATGTGAAGTAGATACCCACATGGGCTTTCCTTTTCTCATGCACCAATGACAAGATAACACACTATGCATGAGTCAGTCAAGAATCCAGTCTTACCACACGTTGACCGAGGAGCTGATGATCGGAGTCATATCCGGTCAAATAATGTGATTAAATGTAGTATTAGGCTGCTCTTCCTAGGTTGTCTCCCAAGGACCACGAAGTTTTATCAAAGGTTTCAGATTGCAAATGCACACAATACAAAAATGGGGTGGTGGTTTATAAATTAAATAGATAAACACAAATTAAATTCTACAAAACAACAACAGTAACAAAAACAGAAATTAAAAACGTATTGATTCCTTAATTCAAATGTAAATCCACCTATCACAGATTACCAAAATGAGTCCAATATGTATTAAGCAAGCATACATCATTCAACCTTGGTGCCACAGATTAAGCAACCATGTATTGACCCACACCCATTAAGCATGAACAGGGGCTGTTAAATGCAAGAACACAAATATGAGATTAAGCATACATCAAATTTGTGATCCCTTCATCAAGCACAATGTTAATTAGATGAAGACCAAAAGAGGATATGGCAGTAACGCTACATAACACAAAAATCTCAAGGTTTCATCACATTCTCTTCAAGGAATCAATACTCAAAGTTTAGCTAGCCATGGAAATGAACTGCAAATACAGAAATGAACGAAAATACTTCATCACATATATGAATGAAACTGGAAACCGAAACTAGAAGATCCAAATATGCAGAAAAAAAGTGGGCACTGTTCCAAACGTCAAAATACAGAATACCAAGTTGTTCCAAGCTGAAATGAGCAGAAAACATGAAAATGGAGTCTATCCAAGAATGAAAACGCAAAACCTAAGTGGTGCCACCATGGGTCCCCAAGGAGAGCTTCCCAAACGTTAACCATGGAGAATGAAATCTCTTGGAAGAAGCCCCTCTCGTAAAAATGAAACCCTCTCCCGTATTCACATCATCTCAGCACTCCATAATTACAAAAATGTCATTCTAGGGTTCATTATTACAAAAATGCCACTCTGGGCCTCAAATGTTGGCCCAATCACTTAAATGATGTGGAAATGACGTGGAAATGATGTGGAAATGATGTGGAAACTCTCTTCATCTTAAGATTAATGTCCAAGCTCCAAAATTGCTTCACCAAAAATACCTAAAAATAATTAGAAATGAAAATTAGACCAATTAATGCTAAATTAAGCAAAATTCAGAATAATGGCCCAATGAAGCTCAATAGATGAAAATGCACTAAAGATAGACAATTAAGCACTAAATAACCATCAAGATGGACACAAAAAGGTAGCAAAACAAAGGAAAATAATGACTCATCAAACTCACCCACACTTACCCTTTTGCACTCCTGGACAAAACTAAAAACCACAATGAAGCAAAGCGAAGACAACATAAGCAGGCAAATCAATGAGAGACATGAAAGAGAGACACAAATGAACAGACACGAAGCAGAAAAATTGAAAATTTGTCAGGAGACACGAGACAACCATCTTGTTTGGCGAGACGGCCGTCTCACTTTCGCTAGGTGAAGAGACAGTCGTCTCGTTTGCCTAGACGATCATCTCGCCATTCAAGGAAGGTGAGATGGCCGTCCCAATATCCCAGACGGCCGTCTCGCCTGACATGAGTTTAGACGACCGTCCCGGCCTGTCTGGCGCGATTTCCTATAAATAGAACCTCCCCCCCCCCTCATTACACACAATTTCACATAGTTCTCATCTCTTCTCTCATCCTAGAAGCTCTCTTAAGACTTCGGGATAAATCTGAGCACTTTCAAAAGTTTGAGTAAGCCTTCTGATTTCCGTTTAAGGTAGAAATCGGTTAAGGAGGTCTCCTTTTGAGACATTTGGAACTTGGTAGAAGGGTAGTTTATTTTGTTGCGGGAAAGGAGCGTATTTGTAGAGCGCGGGGATAGCCAAAAAGCTTCCTCAAGTTTTTGAAGAGTTAATATAAAAGCTCGCTTCGGAGGTTCCTTTCCTTATTCTCTCTCTTTTACTGTTGTCCTTTATCGCTTTCCTTGTATGCATTAGATATTAGGGTCATGTAGACATTTAAATTTTGCAAGTAGATAAATAAATAGGGTAAAAGCATAGTTTTTAGTCTTTATTTTATAAACTAGTCCATCATAAGGAACCCAAAAGGGGCGTTGTGGGGTGCTAACACCTTCCCCACACGTAATTAACTCCCTTACCCAATGTAATGGCCAAAGTTGGTTTTCTAAAACCAACGCCTTTTTCTTCCTTTTTTATGTTTACGGTAAAAACATCGGTGGTGACTCCATCGAACCTTTTCCGAAAACCTCATTCTTAAGAACAGTCTGATTATCGGGCATCTTAAGAATGTTGATCATCTTCTTTAAAAAACGTGAGTCAAACAAAACCATCGCATTGCTTTGACGGCGGCGAAAAATGGCAACTCCACTGGGGAAGCTCGAGAGTTGATCCCATCTAGTGATGGACTAAGTTTAATAAATAAAAAACTTGAAATTATGCTTTTACCCTTCCTTGCTTTTATAACATGCTTTATCTGTATGGCTTTAATAACTATTGTATGTTTATTTTATGCAATTGTTTGAAATAACAATTGTACACAAACCTTTGCACACAACAGTTCCCCCTATACCCGGGGGCATGTGGGATAACCTTAGGGAGTGGGTGGCAGGTACAATTTGCCGTAGTAAAGGGCCATGAGCCCACCAGTATGGTCGGAAACCACCACTCAAGGTGATAACCTTCCTCTTTTGGCCTAAAGACGTTGACACGACCTTAGTGTCATGCATGGTCTGAGGGTTGTAAGAGTGGGAACCCTATAATGGGGGCACCTTGGAGGCCTAGTCTTGGTGAGGATAATTAGAACCACCTAGAATACGCACTTTTCTACAGGATACCCCTACCTCGGGATAAAAACGTCGTCACATGGTTCGCGGATGAGTGAATTGTTTTTGCATTTGTTTGTTGCATAGCATAATCATACAACAACAAAAATAAAAATAACAAAATCTCAAAAACCTTTTCATAATAAACAACCTTATCTCGGACAGTCTAAATTTTAGCTCGCCTGGTTTCAGGTTCTTTGTAAGTTAAGTAGCCACGTAGACCGACAAAAGAAATAAGGGATTATAAAACCAAATTTTCATAATAAACAACTTTATCTCGGATAGTCTTCATTTTAGCTAGCGTGGTTTCAGGTTCTTTGTAAGCTAAGTAGCCACGTTGACCTACAGAAGAGATAAAGGGGTAATAAAACAAATAAAAATAAAAATACAATAAACTCACTTTAATAAAGTCAAAGCATTCATTTAGAAATAATGAAATTTAACAAGATGATTTTTTACAAAGTCAACAATTTATATTCGCATCATCTCATAAGTGGTAAAACTAAAGAGAGAAAATAAATGCATAAGGAAAGAATGCATATGCATCATCCTAATAAAACCTTTTATGCATAAATACATTCATGCTAGGGTGCATTAGATATCCCTAAGGCAAAGGCGAAAGAGACTCAAGTGCAGTTGTAATCTTCCACAAGGAAGGCACAAGTGTGCTAAGGTATATGGTGACCTTTGTTACACTTGTCAAATCTATGATGGGGAAGGAACCATTATACTAAAGTGAGTATGGTGTTCCGTGAAGCATAAAATTTATGATGATACCAAAGCCATTGTCTTAAGTCATATCTATCCCACACCAATCATTCATTTTAATTAATAAAATTCATTTTGGCATCCTAGAAAGTGGTTGGTCTTCCTGTGGTTCAAACCCGTGCGCAAAAAGCCAAAGCAATGGAGCAGCTGGAGGAGAAGAACCGTAAACTCACTGTTGAGGTCAACTCCTTAAGAGAACAAATGGCGCAAATGATGGAGTTGATGTGCCAAAATAACCTCAACAAGGGCGAAACTCATGGCGATCAAGCTTCTCGCCATGAGGAAGAAGAAGAAGAAGAGGAGTTTTTCTATGAGTAGAAGGCCCCCGTACAGTTCGAAGCAAGGGCGGTACTCATCCAGCCCCCTGAAGTCTCCAAACAACAAATCTTTGCTCTAGAAGAGAGACTTAGGGCCATGGAGGGGCACAACTTTGATGTGAAGGAGGTGGTTGATATGTGCCTCGTCAAGAACATCTGCTTCCCTCACCAGTTCAAAGTCCCAGACTTCTTGAAGTACATGGGAATGACTTGTCCCAAGAGTCATCTTACTATGTACTGTCGTAAGATGACGGCATATGCCGATAACGAGAAGCTCTTGATACATTGGTTTCAAGAGAGCTTAGCTTATTCAGCTCTGAGCTGGTATATGCAATTAGAAGGAGGACAGGTCCAAACTTGGAGACAAATGACAAATGCCTTCCTCCTTCATTATAAGTACAACATCGACCTGACCCTGGACAGGTCAGATCTGCAATTGCTGACCAAGAGAAGGAATGAGGCGTTTAAGGCGTATGCCCAGCATTGGAGGGAATTGGCCGCTTAGGTGGAACCTCCACTATCGGACAAGGAGACCGTGTCCATGTTCATTAACTCGTTGACTGGACCCTATTACGACAAAATGATAGGGAACACATCAACCCTCTTTGCAGACATGGTCACCATAGGCGAGAGTGTAGACCCCAAATCTTGCCCAGCCTCCAAATAAAGAGTAGAAGACCTCCTATTCGAAGATGGACGAAGCCTAACAAGCCACTAGGAGAGACTATTAGGCCCCATACTAGGATAGGATGGATTTTTGGCACAAAAATAAGGTTTCTTGCCCTCTTGGGACGAGACCGCCGTCTCGAAATCGAGACCGCCGTCTCGCCTCATGCAAATGGCGAGACCGCCGTCTCGTTTGGCGAGACGGTGGTCTCGCCACCTGCGAAGGGCGAGACAGCGGTCTCGTTTGGCGAGACGGCGGTCTCGCCACTTTGGCAGGGCGAGACGGCAGTCCTGGTTGACGAGGCGGCGGTCTCGACCTTGTCAGACGAGACGACAGTCTCGACCTGTCAGGCGCAAAAAACTATAAATAGGGGGCGCCATTCCCTCATTTCCACACACCACACACAAGTTCTTCCTCCTTCTCTCTAGAAATCACTTGAACTTCTCTCTCTAGAACCCCTCCGAAGCATTTTCGAAGTTTCTGAGCGTTTCTAAGAGTGTTTATTGAGCGTTTCGAGAGGTTTCCGATGCTGTAGAGTGAAGGGCTGCCACAAAGCACCCTATTTTTAGAAGGAATTAATAAGAAAAGCTTGCTTCGGAGGTTTATACTCTCTCTCTCTACTTTTATTGCTTTAATTTTAATTATGCAATAGAGATTAGGGTCATGTATTCGTAACTTTAAGTTCCACAAAATAAAGGGTAAAATTGTATTTTCCGGTTTATTCATCCAAAGTAGCTAGCCTATCATAGGGAACCCGAAAGGGGCGTTGTAAAGGAACTAACACTTCCTTTATGCGTAACTAACTCCCTTACCCAACTCTGGTTCTAATGACCAAAGTTGGTTTTTCGAAAACCAACGCCTTTTTCCTTTTCCGATGTTTCCGGTAAAAACGTCGGTGGAGACTCCAAAGAACCCTTGAAAACTAGCTCTTGGATTAGCCCGGTTATCGGACAATCCAAGAGCGCCCTTTCGAAAACCTCGCCCCTAGGTTCAACCCGGTTATCGGACAACCTAAAGGCGTTGTAACCACCAATAAAAACGTGAAAATTGGAAAGTCGGAAACCATCGCGTCGCTCCGACCGCCCTCGTTTTGACGGCGGCAACAGAGAGGATAGAGCAGGGATTGAAGAGTGGAAGAATAGCGCAACCTTCCTCCTCCGACGCATCATTCAAGAAGTCCCTGGGAAAGAAGAAAGAGACAAACATCAATGACATCAGTCTCACCACTCCTTCTTCTCCTACGAAGCGAACTAGGCAATCCCAGAGGCAGGAAAGGAAGTTCACTCCCATTCCAACCTCTTATGGGAGTTTACTGCCTAAGCTAGTGGAGACCAAGCTCCTGGCTTATGTCCCTCCAAGAAAGGTGGACCCACCTTACCACTAAGGCACTCTCGAGAACTCAATGGAAAACTGTTGGGCCTTAAAATACAAGGTCCAAGAGTTAATAGACGTCAGGTGGGTCACCTTTGACCCTCCTGCCCCTAGCATAGAAGTCAAGCCTCTATCGCAACTAGATGGATAGGGTTGGATAGGGAGACCAGTTGTTAGGGTTCTTTTCTTTTTAAAAGCTTTCTTTGTATTTCTTGCGGTCCTAACCCGTGGCCGTGAGATCATTGACTAAAAGGGCATGTGTACATATTCTTTTTAATACATGAGGCATTTTTCATCCATGATCATTTTTTATTCTCTTCCCTCTTCTATTTATTATTCTTTCAAAATAACCGAATAATAAAGTCTATACTTAAACAAAAAATTTAAAAAAATCATGTCTGTGATTGATGAATCTCTATGGGATCCGGAAGCCAAAGACGAATGGGTAGAATCTGACACTGAGTAGGGGACCATTTCTTCGGACATGCAAAGACTGCTGGAAAGAGAAGTTCGCTCCATACAACCCTTTCAAGAAGAAATAGAGGTCGTCAATTTGGGACAGGGAGACGATAAGAAGGAAGTAAATATTGGCACCCAGATTGATAGTAATGTCAGGGAAGGGTTAATACACTTATTGAAAGAATACGTGGATGTATTCGCTTGGTCTTACCATGACATGCCTGGACTCGACACAAGCATCATGGAGCATAAATTACCTTTGAAAGAGGGTTTCCGGCCAATAAAGTAAAAACTCAGAAGGATAAAACCCGACTGGTCCTTGAAGATTAAGGAGGAAGTACATAAACAGTTGGATGTTAACTTCTTGATTGTGTCCAAATACCCTGAATGGCTCACGAACATCGTGCCAGTCATGAAAAATAATGGAAAAATCAGAGTGTGTGTGAATTACAAGGACCTAAACCGAGCAAGTTCAAAAGACAATTTTCCCTACCACACATCGATACATTGGTGGATCACACCGCCACGAACACACTTTATTCCTTCATGGACGGATATGCAGGGTATAATCAGATTAAGCTGGTCGTCGAAGATAGAGAAAAAACTTCCTTCATCACACCGTGGGGAATGTTCTGTTATAGGGTCATGCCTTTCGGACTTAAGAACACAGGGGCTACCTATCAAAGGGAAATGGTAACGTTATTTCATGACATGATCCACAAAGAAATTGAAGTTTATGTGGATGACATGATTACTAAGTCCAAAAACGAGATAGACCACATCCTATATTTGAGAAAATTATTCGATCGACTTTGGAAGTATCAACTAAAGCTTAATCCGGCTAAGTGTACATTCGAAGTACAGTCGGGTAAACTTCTTGGGTTTATCATCAGCAAAAAAGGGATAAAGGTAGACCCCGACAAAACCAAAGCAATTTTGGAAATGCCCCCACCAGAAACTGAAAAGGAGATCAGAGGGTTTTTGGGACGAATCAACTACATAGCAAGGTTCATCGCACAACTCACAGATAAATGTGCACCCATTTTTAAATTGTTGCGCAAAAGTCAACCAACAGTTGGGAATGAGGATTTCCAACAAGCTTTTGAGAAAATTAAGTTGTGTTTAACCAATCCACTAGTACTAGTGTCGCCCATTGAAGGAAAACCTCTCATCCTTTATCTATCGGTACTCGATGAGTCTATGGGATGTGTGCTCGGTCAGCAAGACAATACAGGAAATAAAGAGCAAGCCATATACTACCTCAGCAAAAAATTCCTAGACTATGAGACCTGTTATACACCACTCAAAAAAACATGTTGTGCATTGGTATGGACAACTAAACATCTCAGACAGTATATGATTAGACATACGACTTGGTTGGTTTCCAAAATGGATCCAATCAAATACGTGTTTGAAAAACCCGTCCTGACCGGAAGAATAGCTAGGTGGCAAGTACTCCTTTCAGAATTTGACATCGTCTATGTCACCCAAAAAGCTATCAAAGGTAGTCCCCTCGCAGACTACCTAACACACAGATCAACAAACGAATATCAATCCCTACAAGATGATTTTCTAGAAGAACACATCATGCATATCCAACACGAAGAACCCAAAGACGATGCATGAACTATGTTCTTTGACGGAGCCTTGAATATGCTTGGACACGGGATCAGGGCTGTTCTAATATCCCCCGAAAAGAAATGCATCCCGGTAACAGCCAGGCTAAACTTCAATTGCACCAATAACATGGTTGAATATGAAGCTTGTGCCTTAGGATTCCAAGCAGCTCTAGATCATGGGGTAACCAAACTCAAAGTTTTCGGTGACTCATCCCTTGTCATCTACCAACTCAAGGGTGAATGGGAAACCAGAAATTCCAAATTAATATCATATCTAGAGTACATCCGTAATATGATTTCGAGGATGGAAAACGTCACTTTCGAGTACATCCCTCAGGAAGACAATCAGTTCACAGATGCCCTCGCTACTTTGTCATCCATGTTAGCCTTAGATCAAGAACGTGAGATACTGATTATCTAGATTAGGCTACATGACAAACAAGCTTTTTTCATGGCAGTAACCAGTGAGGAAGACAAATCCCCTTGGTATCATGACATCAAGTGATACTGCATGAAGGGTAAATATTCCAAGGGAATTAACGATAATGATAAAAGGACCATTTGGAAGAGAGTCGTAGGGTTCACGTTGATTGGAGGAACCCTTTATAAGAAAATTTTTTACTCTAGCATATTGAGGTGTGAGGACCGCGAAGAGGCTCAAACCCTAATTAAGGAAATTCATGAAGGAGTCTTCAGAACCCACACGCTAGGGCATGTCATGGCAAAGAAGATCCTAAGGGCAGGATACTTCTGGTCCACAATGAAAGGTGATTGTCATCAATATGCCAAATGATGTCACAAATGTTAGGTCTACACCGACAATGTTCATGTCCCACCGGCACCTCTCAACATCTTGGCTACACCATGGCCATTCTCCATGTGGGGCATGGATGTTATTGGACCCATTGAGCCCAAAGAATTCAATGGTCATCATTTCATCCTAGTGGCCATTGACTACTTTACCAAATGGGTAGAAGTGGCATCCTATGTGTCGTCGCCGTCCGTTCCGACGTCCAGGGACATCTCGAACATTTATGCGAGCGGTCGCGAAAAGATGGTTTAGACTCGCATTTTATGTTAAAATTATGTTCATTGCTTCCGAGGTGCTCAACAACTGAACTATCCTCTAATAAAAGCAAGGTTTTCGAAAAGGGGTTCTTATGGAGTCGCCACCAATGTTTTGACCGTAAACATTGGAAAAGGATAAAAAGGCGTTGATTTTAATAAAAACCAAACTTGGCCATTATAACCAAAGTTAGGTAAGGGAGTTAGTTACGTGTGGGGAAGGTGTTAGCACCCCACAACGCCCCTTTCGGGTTCCCTATGACGGATTAATTCATTTAAGTGAAGATTACAAGAAATTACGCGATTACCCTATTTTATTGCATAATATTAAAAATGGCTATCTATATGACTTTATTTCATATTGCATACTTAAAGCAATAAATAAAGCAGTAAAAGAGAAGAGAATTGAAAAGAACCTCCGTAGCAAGCTTTATATTGCAAATCTTTGATCGTAAGGATGCGTTTTAGCAATCCTTCGCTCTACAAAGACTCTCCTCTCCGAATACAACACTGACTCTACTAAATTTTACAGAAGAATCGAATGCTGGAATGTAATTCCTTAACTGATTGTTACCTTATCAAGGCAATCAGAGAGTTCATTCGAAGAAGGAAGAGAAAACACAAGTACTGGGGGTTCTCTGGTGTGTGAAACAGTGGCAAATGAGCCTCCTATTTATAGTTTTTTGCTACCTGTCAATTTGGGACGCCCCTCTGGGTTGGGACGGTCGTCTAGGTTGGGACGGCCGTCCCAACTGCATTTTTTACACATGCTGAGACCCCCTGAAGAGTGAGACTGGCAGTCTCACTTGGGACGGCCATCCCACTTGGCCAGGGTAGCTTGGGACGGCCATCTCGACTTTGGGACGGTGGTCTCGACCTATTTTGGCCAGTTTTTGTGTTCTGGGACCCCTAGGAAGCTTTCCTTTCTTTATTCGGACGTCGGTTGGTGTCGATGAACGCCCGCTAAAGCTTTATCTTCATATAGGAAGTCTTCTTGGCCTTTATTGAGATGCCAGGCGAGCTTTATCTTGTTGTAGGAAGTCTCTTTAGCCTTTATTGAGAGACCGGGCAAAATTAGGGGTCTACAGCTGCCCCCCTTCACCTGCCAGGGATGCCCTTTGCGGGTTTTCATTCCTGACGGGTCATGAGCAATGTTTTCAAGCATAATATTTCTTCACCGCATCAGAATTGATCGGGTGTCGAAGTTCCTCTCCATCCATATTAGTGAGGATAAGTGCCCCTCCTGAGAAAGCTCGTTTGACCACAAAAGGTCCTTCGTAATTTGCTGCCCACTTTCCAATTTTGTCCTTCTGAGTTGGAAGCAATTTCTTTATCACTAGATCCCCTTCTTGATAAGTATGAGGGTGGACCTTTTTATCATAAGCCTTTTTTATCTTCTTTTGATAGACTTGTCCATGACATATAGCGTTCAGCCGCTTTTCATCGATAAGGTTTAATTGATCATATCAACTTTGAACCCATTCAGCTTTTGTTAATTTTGCTTCCATTATAATTCGTAGGGAAGGTATTTCGACCTCTATTGGCAAAATGGCCTCCATTCCAAATACAAGGGAGAATGGAGTGGCTCCTGTTGAGGTTCTTACGGACGTTCGATAACCATGAAGAGCAAAAGGCAACATTTCATGCCAATCCCTATAGGTTTTAACCATCTTTTGAACAATCTTCTTGATGTTTTTATTGGCTGCTTCCACTGCGCCATTCATTTTGGGCCGGTAGGGAGAGGAATTATGGTGTTGAATTTTGAAATCTTGACATAATTCCTCCATCGTCTTATTATTCAAGTTGGTTCCATTATCAGTAATTGTCGCCG